>PVIY010004748.1:0-100052 GCA_004026745.1 Myrmecophaga tridactyla
AAAGAAAGAACATTAGACAGTGGTTCAAAGCAGCATAAAGAAATTTAAAAAACCTGCAGTAGAGATAACTATATGAAATTATAAATGCCAGTATGATTATATTGTACTGTTTGGTTTGTAACTCCACTTCTTACTTCCTACAGGTGCTAAAATGCAAATGCATGAAAAGTAATGTTATACATTGAAGTTTGGGGACATAAAGTGTATACAGAAATAAGTGGTAACAAGTACCCCCCCCCAAAAAAAAGTGGGGGACAGAGTGGTATGGGAAAAGTATATGTACATGCTATTGAAGTTAAGTTGGAATCAAACCAAATATGATTGTTACATATTAAGGATGTTAAATTTTAACCCCATGTAGCTATGAGGAAAACAGATGAAGAAAGAAAGAAGAAGGCACTTGTGTTGTTTTAAATCTCTATGTGCCCTCCTATATTCTGGAGCAGCTAGAAGGAAAAATATGAGAGGATCGTATAGTAGCCCATGACAAACTGTAGAATCTGTCCTGTAACCACTTGTTGAAGAGTGCTTTGAAACGATTGCTTTTGTATTTCTTTGCTTTGTATATATGTTATACTATACAATAAAAAAGTGAATAGGATAAAAAATTACAGCTAAAAACAGTAAAAACAAATTATTGTCTCTGCTAATTACATATAATAGAAATGATAATCTGCTTAATCCACTTAATATATCTTGCATAACTTTTCATTTTGTTAAATATCTTGTATATTACCGTTTTTAATGGTTGAATTGTGTTCATCTACTCCATCTAAACGTGGGTACCTCTTAGGTTTTTAACCAATTCCCTCATTTGGGATGTTTATGTTGTTTCCATTTAAAGAAAGAGTGCTATAATGAACACACTTGTAAATAAATCTTTGCATATTTTCACAGTTATTGCCCAATGCCAAATTCCAGTAAATGTATTTCCTGAGTTAAAAAAAAAAATCTCTGTGTGCCCCAGAAAAGACTGTATTCTTGTACTCAGTTCCTGTAGGGCTAGACCTATTGTGGGTGGGGCTTTTTGGTTTCCATGTTTCCATGGAGATGTGACGCAGCCTATTCAAGGTGTGTCATAATTCCCTTGCTAGAGTGCTCTGTGAAAGAATAAAAGACAGAGACAGAAATGCCCCACCAAGAACAAGCCGGACCCACAGGACCTGTGAGAGAAGCTAAGGGAGAAGCATCCAGAGACATTTTGGAGAGAAGGACCAGCAGACATCGCTCTCTGCCTTCCCATGTGACAGAGGAATCCCAGATGGCAGCAGCCTTTCCTAAGAACTCAGTAATCAGAAATCTCCAACAAAGAAAAAGCACAGGGCCAGATGGCTTCACAGGGAATTCTAGCAAACATTCCAGGAAGACTTAGCTCCAGTTCTGCTCAAATTCTTCTAAAAATTGAAGAGGAGGGCATAATTCTTAATTTATTCTATGAGGCCAACATCATTGTCATATCAAAGCCAGATAAAAATCCCACAAGAAAAGAAAAACTGCAGACCATTATCTCTTATGAATATAGGTACTGAAATCCTCAACAAAACACAAGTCAAATCCAATAGCACATTAAAAGAATTATACATCATGATTTATTTCTGCTATGCAAGGTGTTGGTTCCACATAAGAAAATTAACAAAATATGCCATATTAACAGAATGAAGGAAAAACCCACATAATCTCGATTGATACAGAAAAGGCATTTGACAAAATATAGCACCTTTCTTGAAGAAAATCTCTTGGAATAGAAGGAAATTTTCTCAGCAGGATAAAGGGCATATATGAAAAGTCCACGATTAACATCATACTTAATGGTGAAAGTCTGAATGTTTTTCCTTTGCTGGGAGCAAGACAAGGATGCCCACTGTCACCAGTGTTATTCACCTTGTACTAGAAGTTCATGCCAGATCAGTTAGGCAAGAAAGAGAAATAAAAGGCAAGGGGTACATGGTTAGTTCAGTGATAGAATTCTCACCTGCCATGTGGGAGACCTGGGTTCAATTCCCAATTCCCAGTTAACGCACCAAAAATTAAAAAAAAAAAAAAAAAGAACGTTGTGAACAAAATTCCCTATGATATATACATATCACATACCTACCTCTGTGGGTGTGTATATATAGATATAGAAATGCACCCATTTAAGGAGACACTTTAAAAAAAAGAAATAAAAGGCATCCAAATGGGAAAAGAAGAAATGAAATTTGCCCTATTTATGGATGGTATGATCCTATATACAGAAAACCCTGAATATCCACGACAAATCTCCTAGAGCTAATAAATGAATTTAGCAAAGTGGTGGGGTATGAGATCAACATTTAAGACTCAGTAATGTTTCTTTACAAACAGTGAACAGTTAGAAGAATAAAGCAAGAAAATACCATTCATAATAGCAACTAAAAGAATCAAATAACTAGGAATAAAATGAAACACAGATATAAAGGACTTGTACACGGAAAGTTACAAAACTTTGCTAAAATAAATTAAAGGATACCTAAATAAATGAATGGATATTCCTGATTCGTGGACTGAAAGACTAAATATCATTAAAATGACAGTACTACCCAAAGCAATTTAAATTTAAATATAAATTCAATGCAATCCCAATCAGAATTCCAACAGCCTTCTTTACAGAAATGGAAAAGCCAGTCATCAAATTTATATGAAAGGGTAAGGGACCCAGTAGCTAGAGCCATCTTGAAAAAGAAAAATGAAGTTAGACAACTCATTTCTCTATCTAAAAACTTACTACAAAGTCAAAATAGTCAAAACACCATGGTACTTGCACAAGAACAAACATATAGACCACTGGAATTGAATTCAGAGCTAAGAAATCAACCATCACAGTTATGGTCGACTGATTTTTGTCAAGGTGGCAAAGACTACACAATTGGAAAAGAATGGCCTGTTCAGCAAATGGTACCAGGAAAACTTGATGTATGTTTCCCAAAAAATAAAGGAGGAGGACCCCTGCTTCACACCCTATATAAAAATCAACTCAAAATGGATCAGAAACACCAATACAAAAGCAAGAACTATCAAACTCCTATAAGAAAACATAGAGCAGCATCTTTAGGAGTGTGTTAAGACAATGGTTTATTTAAAAAAAAATATATTTTATTGAGGTATCTTCATGCACCATGCAGACTATCCAAAGTATATCATCAGTGGCTCACAATATCATCACATAGTTGTGTATTCATCACCATGATCATTTTTAGAACATTTACATCACTCCAGAAAAAGAAATAAGAGAAAATAGAAAAAAAAACATGCATCCCATAGTTCTCACCCCTCCTCCTCATTGACTACTAGTATTTCAGTCTACCCAGTTTTTTTTACCCCTTAATCCCCACCGACCTCGCTAATTTATTTGTCCTTATTTTTTAGTCATCTATCCATAGCCTTGATAAAGGGAGTGTCAGCCACAAAGTTTCATAATCACATGGCCACATTCTAAACGCTATATAGTTACACAGTCGTCTTCAAGAATCAAGGCTACTGGAATACAATTCAACAGGTACTTCCCTCTAGCCACTCTGTCCAGGTTTGGAAAGATTATGTACCCTAGAAAAGTCACGTTTTAATCCTGATCCATCTTTTAATCCCTACTCAGCACTGTAGGTTGAGACTTGATTAGATTATCTCCATGGAGGTGTGGCGCCCCCAATTGTGGGTATTAGCCTTTGATTAAAGGGAGATGTGACTCTGCCCATTCCAGGTCAGTCTAGATGATTAATTTACTGGAATCCTTTAGAAGTGGAAACATTTTGGAGAGAACCACGAGAGTCCAGGTAGCCAGAGACCTTTGGAATTTAGTAAGTTGCAAGTTTACAGTTCTAAGGCTGTGGAAATGTCCCAATTAAAGTAAGTCTATAAAAATGTCCAAATTAAGGCACCAACAAAAAAAGGCCAGTGAAGTTCAGGGTTTCTCTCTCAACTGGTAAGGAACATGGCGATGTTGGCAAGCTTTCTCTCCAGCATCATCTGTTTCATGATGCTCCCCCGGGGCTGTCTTCCTTCTTCATCTCCAAAGGTCTCTGCCTGTGCGGGCTCTCATGGATCTCATGGCTCTCTCATTAGTGACTGTAACTCTCCAAAATGCCTCCTCTTTTAAAGGATCCCAGTAAACTAATCAAGACCTACCTGGAAAGGCCACATCTCTGTGGAGATAATCTAATCAACTTTCCAGCCTGCAGTGCTAAATAGGGATTAAAAGAAACAGCTGACTCCACAAGATGGATCAGGATTAAAACATGGCTTTTCTAGGGTACATAATCCTTTTAAACCAGCAAAAGTAGATCTTAATAACATTTTTGATGTAGGACAAATGGCATAACTCCAAAGTACAGTTTAATGAAAATCACTCTAAGTGTGGAAAAAATAGATTGTGGTAAACTAGTAAAAAGTATAGCCAGTGCATGCTGATGATGGCTACATGTCTTTGCTCTGTAAGAAATGATACAAATCAGTAAGAAATATACTAACATCCCAGTAGAATCTGAGCAAACATATTAATTCATAAAAGGGGAGCTATGACTCAGTAAGGATTGATTTAAATTAAGGCAAGATTTTATTTTTTACCTACTAATAAGCCAGGTTTTTCTTTGGTTGGTTTGTGAGTTCAAGTTCTGTCCTTAATAGATTGGTTAATTTTTATAATGACTGATAAAAGGAACTTAGGGAGAAAAGGCACATAGTTTGCCACAGTACTCAAATTTTCTCTGAGCTTCTAGAATTCAGTTCAATATTCTCTTCATCACAGAAATGTAGTAATTATGCATCTACTTTCTAAATTCCAGCTATTGAAGTTGTTCGGCTACTGTGATATATTCCATGGTGCTCGTGAAGCTGAGAGAGAGAGAAGGGTGTAGCACCTCTTGTTTACCATAAAGTTCAGTATTTTACCCTTGCTTTTGTAGCACTGTAGTCATTCAGAGCCTCTCTACGCCATCTTTAAAAGGTCTTCTCAAAACCCATTTGTTCCATATTTTTATAGCAACAAGATATCTAAAACCAATCATTAGGAATCTAGAGATTGGTGTATGTCTAGGTATCTCCTAATTCAGTCACCTTCTGCTAATGTGGACCAAGTTAAGCCTGAATATCGTCATTGTCATTAGCCAACTTTTCCTGAGTGCTAACCACATGCTAGACCCTCTTCTAAACTCCTTATATAAATTTATTTTATTTAATCCACACAAAAGACACCTTTTTACAGCTGAGGAAACATGCACAGAGATATTGGCGGGGCCTGGATTTAGTCTAAGAGTTGGAAGCCTGCTTTATCAAGGACCACACTATTGTTTCCTTGAAATGGGGGAGTTGAGTGGTTAACCTGCCCTTGGAGAGAGGGGATTATTTAGCATTAGAGTTAATGAGATGAAGCAACAGGAGACTGTGCTGGCAGCACTTGATATAAACAGTTAAGTTGTTTTCTGTACATTTTCCCCTATTGATATCCCAGAATTGTAGAGTCACTTAAAAGCTTCATTCTTTCTGTTAGAATTTTAAGGTTCTTTGTTTAGGTGGCAGTCAGTTCTCATTGTAATTAACACTTTGAAAACTGGATTTATATACAAACCTTCAAATCAGCTACCATGTCTTCCCTTTTGGTGCGGTTAGAAAAATTTGGCTGTAATTTCAAAGCATATCTTTTCTTGCTTTGAGCTCTTTGAAGAAAAAGTACCACAGAAGACCAAATGTATTAACCAGGCTCTTTATGTATCAGTTCTTTTAACTTGAAGGCAAGGATAGTTGGGGAGAATCCTGACCTGGGTTGCTGTGGTGTGTTTACTTCTCAAGGTAACTACACTCCTCAGGGGAACTGAAGGCCAGTTTCTTCCTTGTACATCTTCCCAAACTCTTACATTCCCACAGTGCTACAGCTGCTCCTAAGAAAGATTTGCTTTCTGGACTCTGATTGCTCCTCTGGACATTTGTTTCTTAAGGCAAAAAATACTTATAGTAAAATGCAAAAATCTATGTTGTACCATTCAATGTGTTTTGTTAAGTCAGACCATTCACTTGAGTTTTCACCAATGCCCAGTGTAACCCATGCTCCATTCAAGAGATGGAATATTTCCATTTTCCAGAATGTTCCTTCTTGTTCCTTCTTAGACTACCCCACTCGGAGGTAATCCCTATTGTTAGTTTTTTCTACCAAGGATTAGTTTTGCCTGACCTGTTTAAAGAAGCCATGGAATTTGGTTTTATTATTTTGAAGAAAGACTATTGGGTTAGCCCGTCTAACCTGGGAAATGTTGCACTATTTGCATATGGTAGCCTTTAATTCTTTAGTATGGCAAAATGTGAGGTAGGATAGAGAGAGTGGGCAGGTATTTATGCCCTCTCCTTCAGACTCTCATTATGAAAATCCTTTTCTAGAACCCATGTCTAGATCCTAGACAGTGGTTTTACTGACATTTTTTAGACACCAGATGAGGGAATAGAGATGAATTAGTATGCAGTCTGACAATACACGGGAATAAATACTACAGATTGTATGTGCACACCACTGAGTATTCATTCAACTAATTACCCATGTTCATCAAGTTATAATTGCTTTTATTTTCTCCAGGTTAGTTGTGACACAACAGCAATCATTTTCTGCTTAGATATTTTTCCAGATTATAACCATGTCATTTCCTCTTGATAACTCATAGGTCCTTGGTCTGTAAAACTTACTTGACTTGCCCACTGCATGAAGAATAACAATCTACAGAGAAAGTCTAGGGTGTGACTTTTCATGAAGAAGCTTTTACTGTAACAACTGATAAAAATATAGTAATAAATGTAAATAACAAACCACCATCTATGGATCAATTCAATTGTAACAAACCCATGCAGACTCAGGCATTCTGGATTAGAGATTCAAAGCATGGTAATCATTATTAGAGCGAGGCATGATTGAGGTGGTATATTCAGTATTTAACTTTTTACAGATTGCTTGCTTTTAGGTAGATGAATTTCTGAATGAAACAAATTGCTGCTGTCAGGCTTATTGATTCCAATACTACTACTACTAATAGTTACCATTTATTTTTCACCTAGGACCTGCCAGGCATTGTGCTATATGCTTTACATTCATTCTTGTTTAGTCCTGGTAACAAACCTATGAAGTCAACATGTAATGCCCATTTTTATAGGTGAAGAAATTAGGGCTCAGGGAAGATGAAACTTTCCTCAACTGAAAAATCTGAGATTTGAATGTGCATCATCGTTTCAAAATCCCTACACTTTCCAAGGTCTTTCCCATTTCCACGATACGGAAAAGACTTATTTTCTTCCCATGAAGACTCCATAGACTATTACCATCAAAAGGCATCTGCATTACTGTTCTCCAGTGAAAAAGTCCCAGAATAAAGTGCTGCATCACAGCAGTGTTTCTGGGACTAAGGAGAACAGAGTACACTGCCTTAAACTCCAAATTATGGCTCCTTAATTTTTATTTAAGTTGAAAGGTATACTGGTTAAATTTCATGTCAGTCTTTCCCTTTAGTACTCCTTTTATCCATGGACTAAGACTCCCTCTTGTGGAGGAAGAGTTTCTCCTCTGAGCACAGACTTAAAAAGAACTATTTTTTTTCAAGGGATAAAAAATGATCTATTTTAGTGAGATGTGAAATGCCCTGGTGGTTAGCTCCCTGTATGATTGTTACCTAAGGATTTATCTTGTAGAATGTGGGTCGAAGCTCAGTAGGTTTGAAACAAGGGAAGAATTCAATCCTGGAAAAAAAAAAAAAAACTCAATTGTTGCATATAAAATCTAAGAGAAGAGAAAAGACTATTTATTCCTCTCAACCTCTAGTCAATTGAAAAATCATGCAAGCTCTTTGATTCTAATATTATCCTCAATGTAATGGAAACTCTTTCGTACCTCAGTTCAGTGTGAAATCAGCAGTGAATTTCAGAGTACTTACTTCCTATTATTGTGTCATATCACAGTTTATTTTTAAAAATGATAGCATTTTGTCATCTTGCCAGGCTGCACAGTGTTTTGGGGACAGAATCTTCATCTTGTCTCTGCATGGCTACCCCCAGTTGACAGAAGGAGGGCTTGGGAGACAGAATAATGGTCCCCCAAAGATGTTTATGTCCTGAAACTCCATAACCTGCAAATATATTACCTTATATGATAAAAGGGAGTTTGGAGATGTGATTATGTTCAGGATCTTGAGATGGGGAGATTATCCTGCATTATCTGGGTAGGACCAGTATAATCACAAGGATGCTTATAAGAGGGAGGCAGGAGAATAAGAGTGAGAAAAAGTAGAATTACAGCAAAAGCAGAGAGAGATTGGAAAGATGAAAGTTGGGACCACAAGCCAAGGAGATCAGATGGTCTCTAGAAGCTGGAAAATGTATGGCTATAGATTCTCCCCTAGAGCCTTCAAAAGGAATGCAGCCCTGCCAACTCATTTCAGACTTCTGACTTTTAGAACTGTAAGAAAATAAATTTAAGTTGTGTTAAGCTATTGAGTTTGTGATAATTTGTTACAGCACCAGTAGGAAACTAATTCAGGGGACAGAGCGCTTAATGGGACATTGTAACCATTCCAATACCAAAAATCTTGAATTGCTCATGGAAGCTCTATCTAGATCACTCTTTATATCCGTCAGGTTAGATATGCTGCAGTAACAAACAACCCTCCAAATCTTAATGATATAAAACAACAGAGCTTTACTTCTTGTTCAGGCTACATGTCCATTTCAGTTTGGATGGGGCTCTGTGCCATGTCCTCTTCACTTGAAGATCCAGGTTGACAGAGCCTTCATCACATGGGATGTCGCTGGTCACCATGAGGGGTCAAAGGAACATGACACACCCATTGGTCATAAAGGCTTCCTCCCAGAAGTAACAGATATAACTGACAGTGGTAAGACCCATCCTACCATTGTCCAGAAGGAGGAGAATGAGAATATTGGTGAAGAACACTAATTACTATCAGATTTATTTCCTTAATAATGATTTTCTTTCTTTCTTTTTGGCATGAGCAGGCTCCGGGAATCGAACCCGGATCTCTGGCATGGCAGGCGAAAATTCTGCCACTGAGCCACTTTTGCCTGCCCTATTATAATGATTTCCTTGAACGACATTTTTAGCAATTTGTTGTTGGTTAAAGATTCAAGATTATATATCTCCGTCTGAGTCTGGAACTTGTCATGTAAGCAATCTGTGTTTCATATAACTATTTTCTCTATCTTAACTAAATGCATGAAATACTTGCTAAAGTAGGTGATGTTCACTATAGACATTATACCTTTTTATAGAAATACTGCCAATGATTGGTATCAAACTATTTCTATTCACTACAATAATCTTTGTGCTTATAGATGTATACTTATCATGGTTAATTTTATCATTTGAAAGGTTAATTTGACCACAGGATAATTTATGCAGAGCTTTATGTTTTCACTGGAGATCACAATGTGACTTTTCCATTTATGTCTGTTAGGCCTTTGATAAACAGAATGAAAGGGCCTTTATTAATTTGATTGATTTCAAAATTCAGAGTTTTCCTAGATTCGAGTTACTTTTCAAATAGTCCTGGTTCAAGGACATGACGATAATCTACAATCTAGATTACAGACTGTTTTCAGCCTCTTTAAAAAGCTTGTTAGATTTTGTCAAAGTGAATAATTGTGATAACCATTTACAGTCCATTATCCTTTCCAATGTATTTTTTTATATAGCTACAGTGGTCCCAACACTGCATGAGTGCAGTAGGAAGGCAAGTAGAATTGTTACCAATGCACAGGTGAGAAAACTAGAGAGCAGAGAATTAAACAATAGTATCAGCCACTTCTACGTTTAACCAAAGTGGCCATGATTGCACCTTAAAAAGAAAGAAAAAGGGATGGAGGGAGGGAAGGAAGGGAGGAAGGAAAGAAAGGAGGAAAGGGAAGGAAAATGATCCCCTGACTTGGCTAAGTCCATTTGGATTCCTTAGATCAGTCCTCATCTGTGCAGTTGGAACATGGACCTTACCTTTTCTTCTTTGAGAACTGTTTATCTTTCCTTCCCTGGTGTAAGATGAATGAATTCAGCTACTGCTAGTTTAAGAAAGGTTTATGGAGTTAGTACATGGTTTATTATTTCAAATTAGAAATAGGTGAGGGAACATTGTACATACTCTATACATTTTTGGGGGGGTGGAGAATCCATAATTTTTTGTGTGGGCAAGAAAAATACAAATAATATAATTTTACTCTGTTGCTCACAAAAAAGTGTAGCAAAACAGTGTAGCTGAACTACCTTTAGGCAGTGATTCAGCCTAAAATAACAATAGAAAATGTAGCTAATAGTCGGGATTTGCCATCATTTTGGATCACTTCATCAAACTAACCAGCACACCAGGCTCTCAGATTCTGGGCCACGTGGACCTCAGAATCTCTTCCTCACTTCAGCCACCCATTCCCATGATCAGAATGACCACATCATCACATCAAACACATAGGGACTATACAATTCTAAACTCAGACGTCGTATTTTCAGAGCCCAAATTGCTTGGATTTGTTTTAATTGTTTATTTTTTATTGATACATACACATACCATGTAATCATCCAAAGTGTACAATCAGCAGTGGTTTACAATATCATCATATAGCTATGCATTTGTCATCACAATCAACTTCTTTTTTTCCTTGTGAAAAATAATATGTACAAAACAATAAATTTAAAATCACACCACAACAATTAGTTGTAGAACAGATTTCAGAGTTTGGTATTAGGATACAATTCCACAATTTTAGGTTTTTACTTCTAGCTACTCTAAGATATTGGAGACTAAAAGAATATCAATATAATGATTCAGCAATCATACTCATTTGTTAAACCCTACCTTCTCTGTATAACTCCACCATCACCTTTGATCTTTCTCCTACTCTGTAGGTTGTGGCAGCAACCTTCTAACTGAGGCCCATACCATGAGGACTGCCATCCATAGTTCTTTGCCTACACTTTAACCTGAAATACAAATCTTATCCTGTCGTGATCCAGTTAGAACCCTTAATGGCTTCCCAGGATAAAGTTGCAGCTCCTTATATTCCTTTCAAGGTTCTCCATGCACCAGCTTCATCTTCTACCTCTTTTCATAAGCTTGGCTCCCACCCTCTAGATTGCTTCCCATTTCTGTCTTTTATTTAGAGGACTTTGCCTGTGCTGTTTACTCTACATAGAATATCCTTCCCTCTCCTACGTCACCCTACTTCATCTCCTTCACCTAGCTTATTCCCTTTAGTACTCAGCCAAGATGTATTTAAGTTCTAGGAAGTCTTCTATGACTTTTAAGTTCCAGGTAGCATTCTCTACCCCTTCCCTCTCAGGTTGAGGTAAGTGCCTTTTCCATGCACTCTGACTTGACTCTAGTATGGCTCTTATGGCACATATTGCTTGATACTTACCTGGCTCCCACTCTACACCGAGTTGTCAAAGGCAGCGACCATTTCTTGCTTATGTCTGCATCCCTAGCACCCAGAACGTATAGCAGGGAAATTGAATAATTGTATTGTAATGTTAGAGAACTTACTTAATTTGCTGCTGGAGCCATTAAGGAGGTGTGGTAGTTAGGTTCATGTGTCATCTTGGCCAGATGAAGGTGTCTAGTTCTGTTGCTGTGGACATGAGCCAATGGTACGTGAAGCTCATCTGCTGCTGATTACATCTGCAGTGGGCTAGGAGGCGTGCCTGCTGCAGTGAATGATACTTGATTTAATTGGCTGGTGCTTAAATGAGAGAGCTCAATGTAGCACAGCAAAAGCAGCTCAGCATACCTTATCTTAGCACTTACAGCTCAGCCCAAGCCTTTGGAAATGCAGAAAGGAATCATCCTGGGGAAAGTTGTTGGAACCCAGAGGCCTAGAGAGAAGGCCAGCAGAGATCACCCTGTGCCTTCCCACGTAAGAAGGAACCTCACTTGAAAGTTAGCTGCCTTTCCTCTGAAGAACTAACAAAATAAACCCCCTTTTATTGAAAGCCAATCCGTCTCTGGTGTGTGGCATTCTGGCAGCTAGCAAACTAGAACAGGAGGGAAGCAAACTGAATTTGGAATTGCTGGGTTCTTACCCATTTGTCTTTGTCATCCTCACAGCCAGATGAAAACTCCCTGGATTTTTCCTCCTGTATGCTACGTCCTGGAATTAAGAACGCACAGGAACTTGCTTGTGGAGTGTGCCTCCTAAATGTGGACTCCAGGAGCCGGGTAAGTCACATACCACTCTGCTGAAGGCAAAGAACTCCCCTAGACTGAACCTGGAGACACCCTTCTCTAGCCCACCTCACTGCAAGGTCTTTGAACAGAGGTGAGGATTTTATAAAGCCCTGAAAGCTAATGGTAGAAGTAGATACATTCTGATGGGGAAGCTGATGAGGGAGCCCATGCAGTTCTTCTGTATCTAATGAGAATGCTATTTGCATTGCACCTGCAGCACCCTGTGAACAGTGGGGTGGTGGGCAGCAAAGGTTACAACTCTAAGGATTTGTTTGGCAGCAAGATGCCTTGTTCTGGGAATTTTGTTGATCTGATGGTTTCAACGTTATTTCAGAAAGAAGAGAAGCCTGCAGAAGAACATCCTAAGAAAGTATGAACCATTTACACATTATCTTAGCATTTCCATCTTAATTTTTAAGTGTGGAAGGCAAGTTGGATGATTCCTCTGCCATTCTGAGCTGTTCTAATCATGAATCCTTTACTGAATCATTTTTGTTCCCATAGTGTTTGATTTAATTGGCTAACGCCCGTGTGAATCAACTATGTCTTGTTTGCATGCTTGTATCTCATAATTGGCTTGTGGTGTTGTGGTTATTTTTCTCTGCAATGAACAGGGTAATGGAATGAGCAGCATCTGGAAAACTGGAAGTTGTAGTAACACAAAGAATGAGATCAAAGAACTTCAGAATTTGGCAGTTAACAGACAAAACCAAATTGTTTGGGTTTTAGACTTTCATTTTGTTTATTGGTTTATTTATATTGCTTTAGAACTCGAACACCAGGAAGTGGTTGAGGTCTGGACCACTTTTCCTTGACTGGCTGTAACTTCCTTATAAGCATTACTCATCTGAAAGTAATTCCTGTGTGTTTAATGTCGCTTTTGTTTTTGTTTTTGTTTTACAAACCCTTTATCTGTTTGGGCTTTTTAACTGTGTGAATTTAGTTAGCATCTCCCAATGGCATTAGACTCTAAGTGTTTTTATCTCTTGTCTAGTTACTCTTATAATTTTTTTTTTCATGATAGGACAGTAATTGGGCACAGAAATTTAAGAGATTACATGTGATGGTTAAATGCCAGCCTTAGGCAGAGAGCTTCCTTCAGCACAGTGAAGGATAAAAATTACCTGTAGCCCTATGTTGTTTTATTTCCCCATATCCTCTCTCTCTCTCTCATGAACACACACACACACACACACACCCACAACCTCTGCTGTTTTCTGTGAAAGATTTGGTCTTTTTTACTGAAACTGGGATTAATGATAAAGGTTTTTATACTTTTAATTAGCAGCAAAAACTTTCTCACTTGTATTCCTATGGCCACCTGCTGAGCTTGTGTGTGTTTGCCATTTGGCCTCAGACTCTGTGACCTGGAGAGGTATACATGTTATTTGTTGATCAGTTCTCAGATGCAGAAGAAGTCTGACATGTCCCACCTTTCTGTTTATTTCTGGTAGGCATTCAACTCAGAAACAGACAGTTTCAAGCTGGCATATGGAGGGCACCAGTATCATGCCAGCTGTGCCAACTTCTGGATCAACTGTGTTGAACCAAAACCTCCTGGCCTCATCCTGCCTGATTTGCTCTGAAAAGCTCCTCTCTGAAATACTAACCAGTTTTTGTTGTTGTTTTTTTCCCCCATCACACTCCATGGGGTAAAAGGGACCAATAAATAGAATACGAGTACTGCAGAGTTTACCTCCATGAATCTATGTAAAGAATTCCTTAAGAGGTAGAAAAGAAAACAAGATTTTCTTTTGTGGACATTCCCAGTCATTCCTACAGACAACTTTTGTCCCCTAGTTCCTCCTGCCAGTGTTTGAGATTTGCCCTACCCAAACTGCATGAGGCACCAGAACTTTGCTAATTTTAGCTCTAGTTCTCTCAAAATGTTTTAAAATATGGGCCACAGTTCTCTTTATCTAAGAAATAATTTGCTGTTGCAATATTGAAACTGTGAATAATTGAATTTGAAGAAAAGTAAATTATTGTTATAAGACTAGATTGGCAGAACTGCTTTGAGCCAGTGCTTACTTATACCGAGAACACTTACTGTCCTGTGAAGTAGAATGCGTTTTATCTGCATCTAGTTTGTTAATATCTGAAATGAATAAAAGGGGGAAATCGTGATGACTCTGAGGCTCTACCTTTCTATAGCAGATACTCTCATCTCGCCCGGGCCGCGGCAGGCGGGCACGGGCAGCCCACCACCTTCACCGTCACAGTTGACCCAATTCCTGCCCTTCCCTTCATCCCTAAACCTGTCAGTGCTGAGAAAGGCTTTTCCCCAAGATACACCTGGGCACTTTGCAATGGAGAAAAATGTTCATTTTGACAGAAGCCCAAATCCTTGTACATCAGGATTAATATTCTTCCCCTTAGGAGCTTCACTGAAAACCTGTTTTATGTCACACAAAGATTGTGAAAGTGGTATTTTTACCGACAGAATTTGGAAAGGCAGCTGAATGAAACTCCCTGCCTTGGCTTCTCTCCAGATTTCCAAAGATGACTGCATAGGGAACAGCACTGCCTGACTTTGCAATATTTATGAGAGAGACCTGAAGATTCAGGTTATAAGGTGGAGTTCCTGGCATAGTGAGAGGAAGAGTAAGATGTGTCTTTATGGCAGAAGTACAGCGCTTCCAGACGGTGAAAGGAAATTGTTCAGAAACAACACTGAATTTTAGGAGGAAAAGGCTGAAGCTCTCCGGTATAGGAAATTTACTTTGCCATTTAAACTGAATGCATGAAAACCAGGAAAAAAAAATGGCCAAGCAGTTAAGGACTGTTATTCCTGGGAAGAGTCTGCCAATGCTAGGACATTTCTCTGAATTGTCAATTGTATACTTTATGAAGAGATTTTGAATCTTGTATGCTTCAGTTTGATTGACTTTGGCTCTCTGTCTTAGACTTCATTTTTATTTCTGAAGTGAAAAATTTGGCTTTGTCTATATAATTACAGCTTTATGTAACTAATTAACTTCCCCCTCTATTAGGACAAAACTTGAGAGCTTGTTCGTTTTTACATCTCCTACATGCATTGTCTCCCAGAAAGGTGTAGAATGTTGTCATTAAACAGCTGTTGATGAGGCTTCTGCTTTACCTTGCTGTGTGCCAGAATGCACAGAGAAGTGTTGATGAGATAATTCTTTTTTTCTCATTTGCTGCAGATGATGCCATTGCCAGCTATTAATGAGCGGCAGCTATCTGTGAACTGTCACCTTTGGAGCCTTTGCCTTCCACAGGGTTAGTGGGCTGTTAATAAAAACAAACAGTGGGTGGGTTTCTAGCAGGCTCTCCTGAAGCCTCTGTGCTCCATTCTACCTCATCTTGAGCTGCATCAGTGTTTCAACATGGCGCCACGTTCAAGTCAGCTTCTAAGTGGTCTCCTAAATTCCATAATGGAACCATAACAGAATCTACCATTGCATGTATAAGAAGGTCTCTCCCAGTTTGAATTAACATGGCTGAAACATTTTTGGCAAATTCCATGTAGACTATTACTCTATCACAATGGTGTGTTCGCAATGACATTTAAAAAAAATATTCTCACCTATTAATCAGATCGGTTTCCATTCCTAAGTATGATTGTTACTGACCTTCTGAAGTATGATAGGTCACTCCCTGGGAGGTGCAAAAGGAAAATACAGCAGATATCGACAAAAATCTTTGCTATGAAAAGTATTTACTACTTTTAATATGTTTTTAGGAGTAGAAATATTTTATGATACCACCAGTAAGGATTTGGGAACCACAGAATTCCATTGTGCTGTTTTTCTTTATACGCATTTAATAAGATGACTCAGTGTTGTGTTAGGCTTCACCTCAGCTCTTCTCTTGTTAGCCAGGAGCCCAGTGTCCTTGGAAACAGTAACCAAGGTTACTTATTTCCATACTTTATTGTGTCAGGCAGCTTCACCCCACTGCTTGAGTGGTGATTAATAAGCACTTTTCTTTTTGGTATTGTATTTTTGCCTTTTAAAATTTCATGGCTTAAAACGTAAGTAATTCAGTTTTGTCTGGACATGCTTGAGGTAGAAGTACAGGGTATATTGGGATATTATCCATGCTTTATTTTTCCTGTGGCTACTTAGCATTCCATAAGGGTTCATATTTATAATTATTTTAGTAGTTTGTATACATGTATATATTTATTTATTTTGTTCTTTGGGGTTTGTTTAATGATGCCATTTTGTTTTTTTATTTCCTGTGTTCTTAACCTTTGAAAAGATTTTAGGGCTTTTTCATTATCAAAAATTTGAAATGGGGTGGTACAGTGGTAGCTCTGGCAGAATTCTCACCTGTCATATTGGAGACCCTGGTTCGATTCCCAGTGCTTTGCCCATGTTAAAATGTTTGCTGTGCATTGGGTAACACTCCCGAAATTCCTCTTAACAGTTTCTGGGTGACACACCTTCCTGATCAGCCAGTGAACTCTTTGACATTTCCAAAGCCATGTGCCAGTCTCGAGGGAGTATAATAGCCAGCTTGTTGGTCATTCCAGAAATGCTAGAACAAAGGGCAAGATGTGTTTAGCCTCAGCATCTTTTTAAGTTACTTAGTATTTGTTTAGAAAAGTGTGTATCAGAAAGCAGTATAGGAAAGCCCATCCCTGCAAGGTCAAGCTGAGGAAATAAAGCCCTTAAGCTCTATTAAAACGGCGATTGGGTAAAGAATACTACTTAAATTCTTTTCTAACAAAACACCATAATAGTAAAAATTTTTACTTCATAATTCCATTTTTTTTATATGAATAGTGTTGGTGGTTTAAAAAGTATTCAAGTATAAGAGTCAGCTCATTACTTTCTAACTGGGGCTGTATTAACCAGTGAATGTTGAGTCCATAGTGAAAACGGATGGTTTTTTGGGTGGTACGGGTGTGGAAGTTACTCCTTTATTTTAAAAGATGGAGTGGCTTGTTTTATATTTTAATAAAAAATTGTCCTAATTTACTGTTCAGACATGATAATCCCTTGTCAAACTCCACTGACAGTGAAACACAAATGTAGTCACTGAGACTTTTTTCTATATGTTGTCTTTTCCCTACTGGGTAAAGATTTCTTATAGGATGTGTAGGGCCCATAGCATGTACACCAGAAAGCAAGTACTAAGAATGCTCTTAGTAAAAGTCAAATAGTGGTGTTCATCAGGATTTCTATAGGAAAATTTTCTTAAATACCAAGAATATCCATCACCAGCTCTTTTATTACTATAACATGATCATTATTTTTGGACTCTTACCCAAAGACTACCAGATTTAAAACATGCCTTCCTAATAATTAGAGAAGCAGTAAGCTTCCCAGGTTTATTTTTTTATCATATGCTGATGTAGTATTTGTAGATTCTTCTGATTTCCCATAGAAATTATTTACAACTTTAAATTTCCTATTTAAAAAGTGATGCGTTTTTATATAAGTGAGCAAATTGTGTAAAAGGAGAATCTAGATGGAAAAACTGCCCTGCACAATGCAAAATATGGAAGATATAACACCAGTCACTGCATGTTTATATAAATTATATTTATGACTTCTTGCCATAATCTAGGAAATTATTCTGTGGATATGCAAACTAAAACCTACTTGGCAAATGGAGTAAAGCAATGCTGTGACAGTGGTTCTAATTGTATGGGTAGATATCCACGTGGCTCTTCTATCTAGGGTCCTCTATCTAAAAGTGAGAGGCAACCTGGTAAATTCCCAGTGATTTCCAAGAAAGTGGAATGAAGAAGAGCTCATTCAACTTCTACAAAGTCCCTGCTGAGTTGTGCTGTCAAATTTATTATGCATGAACTGGGTGACATGTCTAAAGTTCAACAAAGGAAGCCACTGTTATTTGCTTATCACTTTTGTGAGATTTGGTTTAGGGCATCTGTGTGTTTACGTTAAGTCGGGTAGAGGCACATCTTTTGTTGAAAACCAATTGCTTTGGTGGAAGACACTCTGCTTTCATGCACTCCTTAACCCAGTAGGCACCTAACTAGTACCTTTTATCAGAGTGAACATTCTGTTAAATTTTCCACTGTTCCAGCATTGCTTCTGAAAGATATTAGTATCTGCCCATTTGGAAGGATATGAAAGGTGGACATGATTCAGCTGGGATGTCTATTTTAAGTAGTGTTCATTTATCACAACCATATTTTAGAATTATTGGAAAACATCTCTTCCATCATCAGTACACAGACACATACACACCCTGAAATTAATTTGTACTAGTGATACTTATGTTAAGCAGATATTATTTATTAAAAATAATGCTAATATAATCCTGGGGTACACTGATTTCAAGAGGGTCTTTGCAGCAGATTTCATTATAATTACTTAACAGCTAAATAATCAAGTTTTATTTTAACTTACAGAGTCACTAAATAATAGAAGGAAAGGAAAGTGTAGGGCTAATCCAGTAGAGACTGAAGCTAATATCAATCTTCCCTAAGCATCTGTTTGGTTGGTAGCCTTGAACAAAGCTTGTCTCTAAAAGAAACAGTGATTTTTGCACTGAGCTCCTGCACCTGCAATGGTGCCAAAAGGCAATGGGATTCAAAATAGAGCAGAACCAAACAGTTTATTAAACTGTTCAAATTGTTAAAAATGACTAAAAGCCAGTTAAAGATTTTCATAAATGCTATTCCAAAATGTTAGTTTTAAAAATGTTACTAGCAATCTTTGTGTTCCCCTTATGTTCCACCCCTCCCTCCCTGTCTCTTAAAATTAACTTGAACACCCAGTGTAAAAAACACTTCAAGGAGAACCAAGTGTCAATCATATGAAAAGAAAGGTGAAGAGGGGAGCAAACGGTGTGTAGCAGATGCTGGTACTGCTTAAGGGGCTGCTGATGCAGGCTTTGGTGGCATTAAATCCCCCAGTAAGGCATCAGGTGTCGGGACTCTTTCTCATAAACATCTGGAAGTATGCCATAAGGTGTCTGTACCATTTTAACTGTTGACTTCCCAAAGAGCTGGCGCTCGTAGTCTATCAGCTGCCTCCAGAAGCCTACGTTGGGCCTGATGACAGGCCTCCGGGCTTTCACCCAGTTGTACGCCTCCAGCAGGCACACATTGTGGTATTTCATCAGGTAAGCAATGCAGAGAGTGGCCGAGCGGCTCACCCCTGCAGCACAGTGCACCAAGGTGGCCCCATGCTTCCTGCTCACACTGTGGATCTTGTCAGCCACAGTGTCAAAATACAGTCCAATGGGAGCATGAGGCATGTCAGCCAGAGGCACTTTAACATATTCAAATTGGGGCCAGTTGAAATTGGGGATCTCAATGGTAGCATTAACGACACAGGTGATCCCACGAGCTTGGAGAAGGTGCCGGTTGGAGGCCACACTGCCTCTGCCCAGGAAGAGAGAGGAGGTGATTTGAGCAATACCTCCGATGTCTGCCTCAGAAATCATCCGAGGGGCCATGAGAGTTCGTGGGAGCGTGCTGTGACCTCTGGAGCTCATTAAGATGCCAGCAATCACACTTGCATCATTGGAAGCAAGACCACACTGTTTTGTTTTGTTTTCCTTCCACCAAGGAATCAGAAATTACAAACTCCTTCCTGTAAAACAGAGATATCTGTCAGTACTTTAAATGCTACTGATTCATCACAGCCTTCTGCAGTGTTTGTGGAATGGGAAGGTGAAAGGATTAGAGACTTATCTTCTTGGAGTGTGTTCTTTCAAGGATGTGGACAAATTGTTTTCTACTGATTAATGGTTGGGAAAATAACCTTAGACACCAATATGTAAAATCAATGTAAACTCAACTCTGGTCATTGTTTTAAAAAGCTCTTAGTGGAAACAGTCATCTATTTTAGGAAAAAGAAAAGACAGAAACATCCAAACTGGCTACTGCAAGGATACCAATACTCTAAGGTGTTGCTCTTATTGAAGGGAGTGGTGTTGGATGGTAATACGGAAGAAATCAGAAATTCTGATCATCCTTGGTAGCCATGTTCTTTCATGCGTTTCTTGCCCACGTACATAGTGTGATGGCCTTTTTTTTCCCTAAAGCTACCCCTAGACGTAGAGCTTTTACAAAGTTTTTATAGAAATGGTATTGCTTTAGTTAATGTATTTAATGAACTACCAATAGACTTTTAAAAAGATACTAAATTGGATCAGTTCCATAAAGTCCAGGACGTGGTCACATTAGCCCTTTATTAAAATAGCTATTTCCTATCATATGTGTGCTATCGGAACATTTTGGAAATCCAACAGCTTTGGATAACTTGTGTTATGGCATTTCCATGGAAATAATCCCAGGCAATTTAAAGACCATGGTTGCAACAATCTACTCCTGTAAATTTATTAATAAGCATTTTCAGGTCATTTTAACTGACTTGAGCTTGTGGTTAAATGATAACTTCATCTTCCTTTGACAATTCTAAGTTCCAGTATGAACCCCACTGGCTTCAGGTGTTGTGTTGGAATTACAATTAATTAGTTTTAATACCTAAAAATCTATATTCTCATTAGTTTACTATAAAAGACATTCAATATTATACAAGCTATCTATATATTATTTAGTAAGAAACAGAAAATAAAATTATTGGCTAGAGTTTTTCATACAACCTGTGTCAACCCAGAAATATGAGAGACCACGCTAGAGATTTTTGATTTCAGTTCTTCTCACCATGGTATCACAAAGCTTTATAGTCTGTACCCATTGGGATATGTGTCTCCCTACCAGGGTATTATAGGGAAGCCTGAATGGTATCAAATATAAACAGCTTTGACAAAGAGGTCGAGCCAGGGCTACTTACTTGCTGAGGAAATCAGATGTACTCTGGAGCCCTTGGCCTGGATCCGGAAAGTCCTGAGTGAGCAGTGGTGGTTATAGCAGATACAAATCAGATCTGCAAGAAGACAAAGACATTAAGAATATACACAATCAGAAAGTTCAACAGAATTCCCTGGGCTTTTACTATTAAATTGGATTTGACTGGAATAAATCTAGGAAGCAGAAGGTATGCAAAACATTTCTGGATATGTATTTAAAACGTGCGCCAGCAAGACATATCAACCTGATTCCTAGCTTTTCGTTAATGGCATATAATTCATGGTATAACAAGTGTTCTAAGTACAGTTTGGGCAATAACATAGACAAATTTTTAGAAAAAGATTCAGAGACTGCAGCATATTGATGAAATAAATGTGAGGCACAGCAGAATGTTCGCTAGGCTGCTAGAGCTTTCATACACCCTAAGTCAACCCAGCAGTGTGAGGGACCACACTAGGCCTTCACAAGAGTGGGCAGGAGAGCAAAGCGTGGTGAAATACCGGAAAGATGTCTATCCATGTGACTCCGACCTAAGGTGGGGAGAGTGTGCACCAGGAAAGACTCTCAGCCAGGTGCAGTGGGGAGTGGTGGCCAGGAATGATAACATCTGGGTAGGGCAATGAGGACGGTTTCACTAAGAGCAGCAGTGAGGATATGGCTAGAGCCAGGAATGCTAACCATAGGCGGTGCTGGTGTTGAGGAGAGCAACTAGAAGTTTTCTTTCATTTTGTTTTCTTTTCCAGGTGTGACCCTCTTATTTTATTCATTATGTGATAATGTGATGAACACCTGTGAACATCATTAAAATTAACATGTATCCCTCCCCTATCTGTCCCCTTACCTTTCCCAGTTAACTATCACACACATTTTTTTTTTTAACTCTCTGTTGAGGTATAACTGATTTACAAATTGACATGCAGACTGATCGAGTGTACAAATTGATGAGTTTTGATATATATATACACTCCTGAAACCATGACCACAAAATAATAAACATTATCTATCATCCCCAATGATCTGCTATCTGTCACTATAGTTTATCATTTCCAGACTTACATAAGTAGACTCATACAATATAATTTGAGGGGTGGAGAGTCTGGCTTCTTTCAAGCAGCATAATTATTTTGAGATTTATCCTGGTTACTGGGTATATCATAGTTCATTCCTCTTTAGGGCTGAGTAGTATTCTACTGTGTGGCTACAGCCGTGATTTGTTTAACCAATCATACAAGTTGATCCTGATGGACATGGATTGTTTCTAACTTGGGGCTACTACAAATGAAGCTGCTACAAACATTCTTGTACAGATCTTTGTGTGGTTACATGCCTTCATTTCTCTTGGTTAAATGTCTAAGGGTGGAAGGGCTGGGTCTTACGATAGGTATATGCATAACATTAAAAAAATTCTTTTTTAAACTGTCTTTTAACTGGTGAGTTTAATCTGTTAACATTGTTATTACTGTAAAGTACTTCAGCCATTTGTCTTTTGTTTTTTGTATCATATCTTTTTTGGTCCCTTTTACTTTATTGCAGTCTCCTTTTCTGTATAATTGATTTTTTGTGATGTATGCGATTGAGCCCTTTCTCATTTCCTAATTTCCCTTGCAGTATACAATTTAAACACTTTCTTTGTGTTACCCTGGGGTTTGTACTATACTATAACCTTCGAAAAGATACCAACTCACCTTCAATAGTATACATGTTCTCTGCTCCAATATCCCTCTGTTTTCCTTTCTTTATATTCTTTTTGTCCACATTATCTCTTTATGTTTTTGTGTGTCCAATATCAGGAAATAATGACTAGTTCTTACTCAACTGTATTCTAACTATTATGGGAATTCAAGAGTAGAATAATATATTGAGGATACAATACTATTGGATTTGGTATTTATCTTTTTAGTTAACTTTACTGAAAATCTTTACTTCTTCACACCACCTCATGCCCCCTCTCCTTGCTCTCTCCTCTCTTTTTCCTTTTAATGTTAAGAACTCCCTTTAGCCATTCTTGTAAGACACGTCTTTTTTTGATGTACTCTCTTAGTTTTTATCAGTGAATTTTTAACTTGTCCTCATTTCTGAAGGACAGTTTCACCTGATAAAGAATTTTGGGCTGGAAGTATTTCTTTCAGTACCTTAAATATATCATACAACCGCCTTCTCACCTCGATAGTTTCTGATGAGAAATCAACACTCAGTCTTAACTGAAGATCCCTTGTACATGATGAATCATTTTTCTCTTGATGCTTTCAGTATTTTCCCTTTATCTTTGGCATTGGATGTTCTGGTTATGTGTCTTGGAGGAGGACTTATTGGGTTAATCCTGTGTGTAATACATTGCACTTCTTGGACATGTATGTTTTTTATAAGAGTTGGGAAACCGTTGGCCATTATTTCCTCAAATATTATCTCTGCCCTTTTTTCCCTTCTCTTCTTCTGGGACTACCAAGGAGTAGATGTTGGTATGCTTCATGCTGTCACTTAGGTCCCTCAGACACTGCTCATTTTTTTCTATCTTCTGCCTGTTCAAATCTGCTGTTGGCCCTAGTGTATTTCTTTTATAAATCTCCATGAGCATGCTTTTCATCCCCATCCCTTTTTTTTTTTTTTTTTTTTTTTTAAACATGGGCAGGCACCAGGAATTGAACCCAGGTCCTCTGGCATGGCAGGCGAGCATTCTTGCCTGCTGAGCCACCGTGGCCTGCCCATAACTTTTCTTTTTTAAACTTTCTATTCTTTTTGCTCTCACAATGTCTTAATATCCTTTGGCTCTATATGTAAAGTTTTTTATCCATATTCTTCATCTCCTTGAATTGACTGAGGGGATTTGTTTGAATTTATTTATTAGCTGTTCCAAAGTCTGTCTCTCCTCTGAAGTTTCAATTTATTCATTTGAGCCATATCTTCCTGTGTCTTAGTATGGCTTTTAATTTTTGGCCGATATCTGGACATCTAATTATTCTGGCATGCAAACTCTGAAAGTCAGTTTCTCCCTCTTGCCTAGGGTTTTATTATAGATTGGCTGTGCTACGACTTTTCTTCGACTGTTGGTCCAGCTTATCCTGAACTTATAGGGCAGCATGTGTTTAGCTGTTCGGATTTTCTCAGATCTTCCTCACCTGGTTCTTGCCCTGGACATGTGGCACAATTATATGTGCAGCTGTTTCACCTCCAGGAGAAAGCTTCCTTTTCTCTGTTCTTTGTTGGTTTTTGTGCAGAGTTTTCTTCCTGGTTCCTGTGATTTTTGAAAATTCTTTGCCTCATTGACTCCTTTTCTCATACATTTCAGTCCTGGAACCCATCCTGCCTCACAGCAGTTCAGTTTTCCCTTTTTTTAACGTGAGGTGCTTTTTTTTTTTTGCCTCTGGTGACCTTCTCTTTAGGGAATCCTGCCCCAGGGATGGGGTCAAAGTTCAAAAGGATGGGGGTGGGGGTGAGGGGACAGTGGTAATTAAGGTGACCCAGAGACTGAGCTGGGTATGCGCACCTCGACAACAGTTCTGCTGCAGTCTTTTTTCTTGGGGGCACTTTTGTATGTGACATTCCTCAGTTGCTTGTGTTCCAGCCTAGGACTCTTGGGTAGCTGTGCCTAGATATGCATGGGGTTCTCAGTCGCTGCTGAGTGGCTCTGTAGTCTGCATCCACAGCAGAAGGGACCCGGGCCATGCTGCCTCTGTGTGACTCTTAAGCTGCACAGGACTGAGTGTTGGGGAGGGGTCTGGGCTGGCCGGTCCACGTCATAGATCACCTTTTCTTTTTTTTTCCCGATTTCAGCATTTGTGGAGTCCTTCTCCAGGGTCTATCATACTTCAGTGTTCCACGCATGTGGGATCTGTCCTATGACGAGTTGTTTCTGAGAGGAGGCTTCTCTAGTATGTGTCTTATCATGTTGATTACATCACTCTTCTGATTTTTTTCTCCATTTCATTAATCTCCACTCTCATCTCTGTTTTTTCCAACTATATTTCTTTCCTTCTGTTCTCTTTGGGTGTAGTTTGTTTTCTTTGTCTAGATCCACCAGTTGGAGGTTAGAGCTCTGATTTGAAGTCTTTTTTATTGTAAGTATTTAGAGCTTTAAATTACTAAATTACCCGCTCAGCACTACCTTTGCTGCATCAGTAAGTTTTGGCATGCTGTGTTTTCATCTGCCTCAAGATATTTCCTAATTTTCTATGCAATTTTTTTTTCTTGGACCTATTTTGGCTAAGACTACATTAACCTCCATCTATATGTGTAGTTTCAAGTTCTTCCTCTGTTGTTGATTTCTAGCTTCATTCCATTGTGACTGGAAAAGATACCTGGAATGATTTCAGTATTTTCTAAATTTATTGAGACACGTTTTGTGACCTAACATATGGTCTATCCTAGACAACGATCTAAATGCACTAAAAGAATGTACATTCTGCTGATTTTGAGTGAACTGTTCTATATATATATCTGTTGGGTCTAGTTGGTGTCAAGTATCATTCACATTTTCTATTCAAGTTTTCTATTTCCTTATTTGATCTGTCTAGAGCTTCTGTGGATTAGTGAAAATGGTAATCTGAATCTCCTATTAATGTAAAATTATTTCTCCCTTCAAATGTCAATATTTGCTTCATATATTTGGCATTCATGCATGTACATATATATTTATAACTGTTATGTCTTCTTTTGATTGACCCTTGTGGTGATTTGGAACTGTGTACCCCAGAAAAACGTGTCTTTAAATTAATCCATTATTTGGGTGTGAACCATTGTAAGAAGGATGTTTTGATGCGGTTACTTCAGTTACGGTGTGGCCCAACCCATCAGGATTGGGTTTAACCCTATTGCTAGAGTCCTTTATAAGCAGAAGAAAAATAAGAAAGAGAAATGAGTCACAGGAAGCAAGGAGCTGAAGATCACCAAACCGAGAAGAGAGAGACCAGGAGAGCCATGTGACAGAGGAGGCTAGGGACAAGGATCACTGGCAGCCAGCTCCAGAACACCAGTCTTCAGGAAGAAAGCACTGCCTTGATTTGGACTTTCTCTCTTAGCCTCAAAATTGTAAACTAATAAATTCCCATTGTTTAATCCAACCCATTGCTTGGTATTTGATTGCATAGCCAAGGAAATGGAAATAATCCCTTTATTGTATATAGTGACCTCTTTGTTTCCCTTAACAATTTTTTACTTTAATTTTATCTGACTTTAGTCTATTGCATCTGATATTAGTGTAACTATCTCCCAGCTCTCTTTTGGTTACTATCTGCATGGTGTATTTCTTTTCTATTCTTTCACTTTCAAACTACTTGGGTCTTTGAATTTAAGGTGAGTCTCCTGTAAACTGCAAACAGTTGGGTCATACTTTTGTTTCCAATCTGCCAGTCCCTGCATCCATTTACATTTAAGGTAACAACTGATAATGCAGGAATTTATTCTGCCATTTTGTAGTCAGTCTTTCTAAGTCCAAGACCCTAAATTCTCTATTAATGCCTATTTTCATATTTATTTGATTTTTTGTATTGTACCATTTTGAATCTCTTCACATTTGTTTATTCTTCACATATTTTGTGGTAATCATGGGGCTTAAATTTAACCTCCAAAATCTATAATGATCACATTGGACTTGATACCAACTTAACTTCAATAGCATATGTACACTATTCCCATACACCTATATGTTCACCAACTTTTTTGCTGTACTTGCTACAGATTATATCTTCATACGCTGCATGTCTAGAGTCATAGATTTATGATTACTTTTTATGAATTTGCACTTAAGAACCTCTAAGAGGTAAAATGTGTAGTTACATACCAAACTATACAATTCAATAGCACCAATGTTTATAATTACTTATAACTTTACTGGAGGTCTTAATATTTTTTTTTTTTAAAGCAATTGTGTCTTTTTTTTATTTTTATTTTATTTATTTATTTTTTTCATGGGCAGGCACCAGGAATCGAACCCGGGTCCTCTGACATGACAGGCGAGCATTCTTGCCTGCTGAGCCACCATGGCCCTGGAGGTCTTAATTTTTCATGCTCTTTTATCTACTTTCAAGTATCCTTTCCCTTCAGTCTGAAGAACTCCCTTTAGCATTGCTTGTAAGGCAGGTCTAATAGTGACAAATCCCTTAGCTTTTGTTTATCTGGGAGTGTCTACTCTCATTTTTGAAAGACAGTCTCACTGGATATAAAATTCTTGGTTGGCAACTGTTTCTTTCAGCACATTAAATATTTTGTACTGCTGCCTTCAGTTTCTGATAAGAGAGCAGCATTTACTCTTATTGGGACTCTTTAATATAGAACACATCACTTTTCTCTTGCAGCTTTCAGAACTTTCCTTGTCACTGACATTCAATTGTTGGACTAGTATGTGTCTAGCCAAGGTTTTCTTCAAGTTTACCCTGGTTTGGGGTTCACTGGGCTTCAAGAATGTGCATATTCATGTCTTTTGTTAAATTGGGGGTGTTTTCTACCATTATTTCTTTAAAATTCCTTCTGCTCCTTGTTCTCTTTATTCTTCTGGGACTCCCCATGCTTTGTGGTGTCTTAGGCTCTGTGCAGTCTTTTTACCCCCTGCATAGGCAGGGTCCAGGAATTAATCTGTTTACTTTTTTCATCCTCTTTTCTTTTTTTTGCTCCTCAGCCCGGAACATTCCAACTGTGTCATCTTTGAGTTTCCCGATTCTTTCTTCTGCCAGCTCCAATCTGCTGTTAAAACTCTAGATAAAATTTTTCATTTCAATTTGTCTGGTTCCTTTTAAAAGTTTTCTATGTCTTTACTGAGATTCTCACATTGTTCATTCATTGTTTTCCTGTTATCCTGTTTTGATTTGCTAATGCTACTGGAATGCAGTGTACCAGAAATGGAATGGCTTTTATAAAAGGAACTTACTAAGTTACAAGTTTACAGTTCTAAGGCCATAAAAATGTCCAAACTAAAACAATGAGAGAAAGACAGCTTGCCTCAAGAAACAGCCAATGATGTTTGGGTTTCTCTGTCAGCTGGGAAGGCATGTGGAGACGTCTGTTAGCTTCCTCTCCTGGCTTCTCATTTCAAATGGCTTCCTGGAGGCGCTTTCTTTCTGCATCTCCAACATCTCTGTATGTGCCAGTTCTGAAGCTTTTTCCAAAATGGCTGCCCCATAAAGGTCTCCAGTAAGCGATCCACCTTGAATGGGTGGAAACACATCTCCATGGAAACTCATCAAAAGGTTCCACCCACAACTGGGTGGGCCACATTGCCATGGAAACAAGAAGTTCCCACCCAAGAATATTGAATCAGGATTAAAGAACATGGCTTTTCTGGCATACACAACGGTTTCAAACTGGCACATATCCTTTATTTCTTTCTCAGTGTTTTCCTTTAGCTTCTTGAGCACATTGAGGATCATTTTTTAAAAGTCTTTGTCCAGTATGTCCAGAGTCTGCTCTTCTTCATGGCTGGTTTTTGGATTTTTATTAGTTCCTTTGTATGGGTCATCAGTTCTCATTTGTCTTTAGTCTTTTGCTATACACTATCCATTTTAATATTTAAAAAAACTTGGGATTTAGCTCCTGATCTTTCTGTTCCTTGAGTTTATATCCAGCTAGTGATATGAAGGAAATTTCCTTGAGTGCCAAGAAACAAACAAATGTACACAAAAAATACCTTACATAGTCTTTGCATATGGCTCTGTGTTGGCTGGTCCTCTCCTTCAGAGTTTAGCCCTCTTCTTGAAAATCAGCCCGAAGCAAACGTCAAGTACAAAGAGTCTACATCTGGTCTTGGGCTTGCTGGTGACCTAAGAAATTCCTCATTTACAAGAATTCAAATGTCCCCTCTATTTCTTATGATAAAGACTTCCTGTGCCACCTGGGTGTCCTACTCCTCAGGCTACTTTGATTTAGTGGTTTCTTATGCTGCTTTAGATGTCTGCAAGTGGCTTCTGTCTCCAGGGCAAGTTCTGGGTAGATGCTCCAGATACAAGATTCCTGGTTCAGTCTTTCAGTATACCACCCAAAAGAGTTGGCACCAACATACAGGCACCTCTATACATGCATAGGAGTTACTCTGCTCCCTCTGGAACAGGTCCAGGAGCCAGCAAGTATGCCATGAGCTTGCCCTACTGTTTTTAAAGCTGTGTTTTCTTGATGCAGCACTTGCCTAGTTACTATATTTTTCCATTTCCTGGAGTTCTAAGGAAGATACCTCTGGCAGTCTGTGCTAGTTGCTCAAAGATTCTAGGGGGAAATGGCACCTTTAAACATCTTAGGCTGCCATCTAGGTTGTCCCCTTTTACAGATTCAAAAGGTTTTACAAGGTTCAAAAAGAGTGAGATCATTTCAATTTGGAGAATTGAAGGTGAAATCCAAATTTCAAGACCACACACATCTCTCAGTGGACATGTGGGGTGGCTACGTTCTTTCTGCCTCACAGTATCACAAAACCAGCCAGCACCTTTAGTGCAGGAAAAGGGTCTTGGATCTGCCTAAGAAAAACTTGTTTAAATGCTACTTACAGACTAGACTGAGACAGATCCTCCAGTTTTCCTTGTTACCCAGAATAAGGAAGTACTGCCAACTGGTATTAGCATTCAGCACAAAAAAATGTCCTCCTTACAACAGAGGGACCTCAGCAAGAACAGTCACAGATTTAGGTACAACAAGAGGCCCTGGTTTTAGTTTTGAAAGTAGCATAACCTGATGGTAAAGAATAAAAACAAACATTACTAAATATGTATTGGGAGACAGAGAAAGGTACTCTATTAGAGTCAAAGATTGACCTATACTGGAGACATCACAGTAGTCTCTGGAAGGAGGCTAGAGAGAATGCAGAAGAATATCTGCATCACTGCCCATGGTCTACTAAGTTCTTCTAAGTTATCTGACACCCGCATTTACTTGTTGGGGATAAAAATGTTCCCCTAGCTAGGGAGAGGGTGGTGAACAGGAGTGAAAGACAGGGAGGGACTCACTTAAACCAATCTTACAGAGATTTTTTTTTAACAAGTTATAGAAAATACCTCATCAGATTTGTTTAATAATAAATACAAAAAAAGGCTACACAGGTGGTTCAGTGGTAGAATGCTCACCTGTCTTGTGGGAGGCTTGGGTTCAATTCCCAGCCCATGCAGCCCATCCCCCCATCCCCCAAAATTAGTAAGAATAACAAACACCAAAGCATTAAGTGCTCAACAAAATGCAGAATTAGTCTCTGCCCTGTGGGTCTGTAATCTCAGTAATGCATAAGCTAATAACAACAACTGATTGCTCCCTTCATACACAGGAGAGCTCTGGAGACATGAGCACCAGATTTGTGATTAGACAGGTATTTATATTTGAAGCAGTAGTGGTGACTCAGAATTGCTACCTGGAGTCATAGTTTATCCAGAACACCCATTTTTATGCCATGGAGGCTGCTGCTTTAAATCATGACAACCACAAGAATCAGCAGTTACAGAACTGGAATTCTATCTACAGTTTTTTTCTCCTCATGTTGAATAAGCAGAAAATATGCTAAAGATGATTATGTAATATGATCTGACTAAAATATTTTCAGCTTTGGGAATTTCAGACGGTCACTGTACATATTGGAGGCCTACACTGTTAAACGGTTTTTATACCTTGAAGTCTATGAAATCATAGTTTCCCCTTTTATTAAAGTAAATGTCTATCTAGTTCTTGAAAAAAACTTGGTCACCTTTTTAAAAACAGAATAGAAGCATTTTAGTCTAGAATGCCATAAAGTTTTAAAAAAAAAAAAAGCTGCTTTTCTCATGAGTTTTCATTGTTAAATTGTTAAATCATGTGTTCCATGGAGGGAAGAGTTAAAATATTCTTGAAAATTAAAAAAAACACATTCTGATAAAACATTAAGAATAAAATTCAAACAAATACCAAGTTATATTCACATTAATGTACATGGTGATGGTAATTTATTTGGGTATTATGGGGGTAATCTGGTCACATCTGGAATTAAATTGTTTGGTTCTCACCCACCCTGGTGCCTACATTACTTAGTTATCACTCATCCATACAGCAGTATTTACTGAGTTCATGCCACGGGTTCAAAACTATGCTAAGCATTGTGGATTGCGACAGAATATATTTTCCAAAGATGGGTGTACAACAGTATCTCCCATCCAACATACTTTTGCAACCTTGACAATCTTCCCATCAACTGGCAGGATATATCTCTCCTCTCTGTGAACTCGGAAAAAACCTTTGTGCCTGCCTCAACCAAGAGAGTACAGAAGAAATTATGCTTCTGAGGCTAGATTATAAAAATGCCACACATTTCACCTTGCTTTCTTGGGACACTCCTTGGAACCCAGGTGCCATGAGGTGAGGAAGTGCAAACTAGTCCGAGAGAGACCTTGGAGAGACCACGGGTAGGTAATTCCCATCAGTAGCCCAGTTGAGTCCCAGCACCACATCAGATATGTGAGCAAAGACACTACAAGATGATTCCAGCTCCCATCAAGTCACTCCCAGGCTTTGAATCTTTCAACATGAGACACAACTCTGTCATATGATTTTATCATTTTTAGAGTTGAGAAATAATACTCATATAGAAACAGTTCAGTAATAAAATATAGACTATAATGAATCAGTAGTGCAAACAGTACTTGCCATATCAATGCACAAAAAGCACAGGATCAAAAGCGAAGTATAATAGTCAATGGTGCTGAAAAAACTGAGTTATTCCTTAGGGAAGCATCCTTTAGATTATAGTATCATGCTTTTTCTCCAATCCTTTTAAAATATGCTGCCATTTGCCTTTCAAGTGTCTCCTTATTTTAGTTTCTGCATGAAGAATGAAGTCCTTTTCTATAGACCCTCACTACTGTTTTTCCAGTGAGGTCTAAAGCCTTAGCAGTATGAACACCATCTGTAGCTTGAAAAAAATTCAGAGCTCTCTACCCTCACCTCCCCCCATGGAATCAGATTCTGCAGTTTAGCAAGATCCCAGGTGATCTGTATACATATTAAATTATAAAAAGCACTGCTCTCACTTTGCCTCCCTCCATCCCACAGGACTTGCTAAAGCAAACTCTAGCACCTGTCCTATTTCAGCCACCCAAGTATACCTGGTTTCTCACAGTTCAGTGTCACTCTGCTCTTCTAGTTCCCAGATGAGGAATCAGAGGTAAATGAAGGTTAAGAGGCTTTCTGGAGTCCCTGTAGAAAATAAGTAGCCTCACTGGGCTCAAAACCCTCCCTCCTTAAGGTATCACACAATCTGACTACAACAATCAAAAGGCTACCAAATATACTTTTCTTGGGGTGTGTAGATAAGCTGAAAAGACAAAGGAATTAAGGAACATAAAGTTACGCTGATTGTGCTATTACTCTTTAAAAATCCTGAACTGCTAAGTGGCATGAGATGGTCTTTGAATGTGAAAGAGCTGATAAATCTAAACGAGGAAGACGCTTGCAAAATCCCACAATTAAGTTTACACTTCTTTGGTGTTAACTGGAAATCATTTTATGTAACAACCTAAAAATATAGCACTTAAAAATCTGCAAGAAGTGGTAGAAATTAAATATGAATCATAGATGCTTGGTTCATGATAAACTTTGATTTATATAGGTCAGAACAACTAGAGGCAATGTACTTAAAAAAAAAAAAAACACAAGTCAGCGGTAAAACTCAGGTATGTGTTTGCTTCAAAACTGCCCAAACTACTATTGTACTCTGAGAAGCAGGACTGCAAAATCTCAGAAATTGCAGGACTTTTCAAAAATAATATCTCAAAGTTCATTATTACTTTAAGGAAGGCAAAAAGGAATTTATAAATTAGAGTAAGTCACAGGACTAAAAGCTCAATAGTTAATAGTGGATCACCTTTTGATGTCTTATTGGGTGGATCAAAACCCCTAAAACTCTAGCAGTGAGCCTCAACCTTTTCCCCACAAGGACTTCCTTATCATACCCTTGGCACAATTCCACATTTTTCATGATTTTATACCAAACTAACTTCATTTATAAAGTACTGATAAACTAATCTCCCATTTTTCTTTATAAAATAATCTCCCATTTTTCTTTATTAATCAAGGCATCTATAATTATCCACTAGAGTTTCCGGCAGGGTGAGATAACCAGATAAGTCTCTTGCTTTTTAGTTGGATGGAAGGAACCTGATGAAGCTACATTCCCTTCCATGCTGACTGACAGCAGGCCTACCACATTTTGAGGACAAGAAGGTATTTCTAAGCCCTTCAGGAGCAAAGGGAGGAATCATGTTTTTAGCTAAAAAGCAGTCAAAAGGCAGAGGATCCTGAAGTTAGTCCCTTGGATTTTTTTTTACCTGTTTCCTCAAAAAAAAAAAAAAATAGTGTTTTAAACAAAATACAATGTGGCAGTATACATCGTATATGTATGATATGGTAAAGGAGTATTTTTCAAAGTGTGGTCCTCTGCTTCCCTGTAAGAAACGCCTAGGCTGCTTGTCAGAACGCAGACTTCCTGGCCCCACCTCACACCTAACTAATCAGAACATCTGGGAGGGAAGCCTGAGAATGTATAGTTCTAAGAAATACCTCTGAGGAAGGAATCTAAAAGTAACATTATTAAGATTAAACTGCTATTGTGGAAAAGATAGTTATTATGTACTGTAAGTTCTAGAAAGACAAATGGAACAAGAAATTCAATAAATGTAGATGTATTTTTTAAAGATTATTTTCAAATAAAGTAATATAGTAGATATATGGATTTAACATATAATCCAATGCAAAACAAATTTCATTTCATTTCTATTTTAGATCATCTTTACCTAAAATTTATACCAAGTAAATGAAGCTCTGTAAAAAACTGAGTACTTCTCCAATTTCTAGTAAGAAACATCATGTGAAATGATATACAATCTTTAAGCCTGAAAGAGTTCTTCCCTTAAATACAGAATACATGTGACTGCAAAATAAAGGATAGTAGAAATGTCTGTGTCCCTTTGGCATTCATCAAAAATGCAGTCTGATTTAAAATAAACAGATATTTAAATAAAGTGGGTGGGAAGAAAACATATCAAATTCATGGGGAGTGACTGTCTCAGTGGGGAAGGGGGAAGAAGGGGGAGTAATGAAATTTCAGTGTTTTTTTTTTTTCCTGTATTAAGAGAAGGAAATATGACAAATGCTTTTGAGTGGTAAATAATGATGCTAGTTAACTGGTTCTTGGTGATTTTTTTAATATGATTTCAATTTCTAAAAATAATTTTTAATTAAAAAAAATTAAATACAACCTAAGGCTGGTGATCCAAGCTCCTACACCCCAGTCTTTGGCCTGTGCATCTGGCAGTACTTTTTATATAAGGAGCAAGAACAACAGTCTATTTCGTAAGAGAACCTGACGAGAATACTAGCAGGGCACAACAGCCACATAAGCAAAATTCTTTATAAAATCCTGTTTTCAAATTTATAGGTAACTTGTAGGCAGACAGTAGTCTCCCGGGTTTTATTTTCACCAATGCCTCCTCAAAACGCCAAGCAAGTCCATCATGATCTCCTCCTGTTGAGGAAGTCTGCACTTCCATGATCTCTGTGCCATGCTCACGTTTCAGTCAACAGAAGCAGCATGTTCTCTCTAAAGGGTCTTCTCACATGCCCCCACTCAGAGACCAGAGAAGTTAAAACAAAACCTGCCATAAAACAAAACAAAACAAAACAAAACAAAAACCTGCAATAGGCCATTGATGCCGAAATTATTCTGGGACAAAGATAGAAGGAAGCCCAAGCAGCTGCATTTGAATTTTTTAAATTAAAAGCCTTTCTGTTCACTTAGACTTCAAGATGGCAGAGGAAGGAGAAAAGCTAACTGAACTAGATGATGGTCATTCTCCGTCAGCACAAAGGTGAGAATGCTAATGCCAAGGTGAGTTACCACACACCTGGCACCTCACCAGGTTCTCACCAGCTGTCCCCTGATACTGCCAACCGGGTGGGCCAATGGGACAGCAAAGAACATGGAAAGGAGTTTTTCCCCATCATGCAGATTAGGAGGTTCTGACATTACTTTTTATTGACATATGCTTTTTATGTATAAATTAGAAGTTTTCTTGAAATTTTCTAATTTATATGTAAATCATTTATTATTTTAGAGAATCTGAAAAATTTAACCTATAAGCACAAAAGTATTCCTGATTTATGTAAATAGGCTGAAAATAGCGTAATTTAGCCATTTTTCCAAGGTGCCTAATGGAAGAAATAAATAGAAGCCACAAACCTCATAATCTCTGGGCTACTGTTCTTCCATTACTCCTCCAACTAAGGAAAATGATCTTTCTGAGAGTATTTTCTAAACCTACAGAATGGCAAAACATGTCCCTGAAGGACAGAAACAGACTGTTAAAACACACCTAATATTAGGAACACAGTAGGTATTAAACAAATAATTGATTTAATAACTGTCCTGAAGTAAACGCCCCCCCAACACACACACACACACACACACACACACACACACACACACACACACACACACACACAGACCACCACCACCACCAAGCTTGAAAGCCAGCTGACAAAACAATATAGCCTGGCAACTGCCTGCTCAAAAAGCAGGAATTCTCTATGTCAAATCCAGCACTAAATGATCTTTCCTCTCACAAAGGAAGATTTGCAGAAATACAAACTCACTGTAAAGACTGTAAAAGTCAGTTGTTCCCATCACACAGATACTGTGGTTGCTTTGGAATCATCAAGCAGTGAGAGCCACGGGTCTGCATTCAGTGCCTCTCTGGGAATACACTCGGACACACAAGCATCTGAGCACTGATCCTCAGGGGGTAATTTACCCAGGGCTGGTCTGGGTTCCCGCACACGTTGCACACTTATGACAGCACTGCTGACCTGCACACTCAGGATGGGGCATGAGGCAAGTATCCACGAGCACGATATGAAGCCACCAAGTTACAGCATCTGGTGGCCCAAGGCACAGAAGTCACTCAGGACCTTTAAAAGACTTCTAGACACTACACACTTCTATTTTTCAATACTTCATTTTGTATAGTCAAACTTCCCACTCATCTGTTATAAAAAGATTTATGGAAAGCATCTATTGGGTATTTTTAACTAAATACAGTGGGAAACTATCTCTAGCCCATGGATGGTATGTTAGCTCACAACACACAAACACAGTATGAAGGTACTGGTATATGAAAAGCCAGGGAAGAGACCTCCTAGGTGACATTTATTTATTTACTTCCTCAGGAAAGATCCAAGAAAACTGTTGCTAAACAGCAACTAGAGTAGATGATAAATTCAGGGCTGACATCACTGGAATCAGTGATACAAACACAGGCATTATTAGCTAGTAAAGCTGAAGATGCATATACCTTTGAACCAGCCTGGTTCATAACTGCCCCAAATCAGAAGTAACCCATTTGTCCGATCAGCAGTAGACAAGTAAATAATTTGTGGTATGTTCATACAAATGTGAACTAACTACAGTCAGAGGCAGCAACATAGATAATCTTAAAAATATAATGCTGTGAGGGTTTAAACCACATATATAAATATATGATGTTGAGCAAAAGTAGGACCCAAAAGAGTATTTTATTCTATATAAATAAATATATCCATTTATTCTATTAAAAAATATAGAATAAATATTCTATTTATTCCATTTGCATAAAGGTTAAAAAACAGGCAAAATGAAGCTGTATTGTTCAGAGATGTATATTTAAGGAGTAAAAAACTAAAGAAAATAAAGTGAGTTCCATAAAACTCAGGCTAGTGGTTGGTTACCTCTGCGGTGAGAGAGGGAGAGAGGTACTTCTTGACCTGCAAGAAGTTTGTGTTTATGTTAAAATAATTCATTAAATTGTCCATTTATGTTTTATATCATTTTCTGTGTTATCATTCTCAATTTAAAAAGGTTAAATAAACCCAATATTGATTTCCAGGAATTGAGAACCTTATAATCTGGCCAATCAGAAGAAAAAACACTTTCTTTCTGAATGTCACTATTAGCCTGTCAGCATGGTAAAAAGTTTGCAGTAGATTTTAGAAAATAGATCCACAAACTACTGATAGGAATTTTGTTTTATCTCACCCATTTCCTAAAATTACTGATTCAAACTGGGCCCATATTAACACTTTTCTTTCTTTATCTTTACCCCAGTCAAGCTTTCATAAATAACTAAAGCTATCACCTTAAATGTTAGCTCTGAAAGTTTATACCCATGATGCCGTTGCTTTAGCAACCCTCCCTGCCTTCCGCTTACTCCCTTTTTATGTCTCCTCACAAGCAAAGAAAAGATGAATACACTAGTAGTCCTAGATTTTTTTTTTTAATGGGAAAGTTTTCATTTGCAACTGAGAGTAAACCTAGGATGATAATGAGTCAACTGCTTTGAAGCTGTTTAAGAAGAGGTCCTCTGCCCTTGGCCCTGGGAAATGCCACTATGTTATCAGGGTAAATAGAACTTTACCAAGATTGCCTGTAAAATACATACTACCTGTTCTGAAGAGAGAAGCCACATTTCTGTGAACAGAACCAGTCTTTTTTTCTTTTTGGTAACATATATACAACACAAAATTTCCCATTTTAGCCACTGTCATGTATACAATTCAGAAACTTCAGTTACATTCATGACATCGTGCTACCCACGGTATCATCCATTACCAAAGCTCCTTCGTCATCTGAGACAGAAACTCTGTACCCATCAAGTAATAATCCCCTATTCCCACCCCCTCCCCTGGTAAACTGTAATCCACACTCTATTTATTTGCTTATTTTAGGTATTTTCTGTCAGTGAGTTCACACAATATTCGTCGTTTTGTATATGGCTTTTTTCACTCAACATAATGTCTTTAAGGTTCATCCATGTTGTAGCATAAAAAAGATTGGGTTTAAAAATAATTTAACTTAAAAACAAATCACTCTTACAAACAGGCACTTATGAAAATGCTTAGAGACGCCTGAAAGGAAACACACAATGGATACAGATACACAGTTTTCAGAAAGATGCTCAAAAGAAGGTTTTAACTGTATCAGTAAAGTTTTAATTTTTTTACATAGAGAACAATTAATGTATTTCTTGTGATACTGGAGAAAAAGCCCCTTGCCTTAAAATGAAATCCCAAGTGCAAACACAGATCCCTCCCTATACCCCATCTTATAAAAATCCGAGTCGATGGATTTCCTGGACCTATAAATCTGGCCAAATTTTTGATATAAATATAAATTTACATCATTCTATTAAAGAAGATTATAGAATTCATACCTGTAATCAACCAATATGAAAGATTTCAGATGGGAACTCAGCACAGATACATCCACACTTGCGTTGCAAAGACTGGGAATGAGGAAAACTGTCTCCCCTTTTATGGGGGAAAGCCAAAAATACCAAGCAACTACCTCTCCTCCCCCAAGCGGCAGAAGATGAGTCAGAGCTGGAGGCAGGAACAGGGCCCATGTGTCAGGCTGCTTCTTGCTTGGGTCCTTCCTACCTCCGCCTGGCATTCTTCTTCCAGCCCAGGTCTGGGCCCCTGCTGCCGCCTGTCCCTGATGTGAATTCTCAGGTGTCTCTGGCAAAAAAGGGGCGATGAATCACTCTGGGGGCGCCTTATGCCCAGCACTTGCTAAGGGAAGCACATAAGGTGGGGGTGGGGAGATGTCTTTCAATACAAAAGTAACAACAGCAAAATTTTAACTCAACTGAGTGAAGCTTCAGACACTCTCAAAACTTTGCAAAGAATACAACACCTTTGTTCCCCTCATTTTATAGAGCAGGAAATAAGCCCAGAGACGCTGTGACTTGTCCAGTGTCACTTAATTCTGTGGCAGAGCCGAGTCCCAAGCAAGGAACTGCCCACCCGCTGGCCTGGGCCTCTCTGAATTGATCTCTCAGGTGTCGGGAGGATGTTCCAACATTCCCTTACACTTCCGAGTGTTCTTATGGACTGGGAATTCCAGGAAACAAGAGGTTAAATCTCTCGGTCCATCATTTCTTTAAAGTTACTAAAAAATCATCACGAAGTGGCTCTTTGCTCCGTTTTTGCATCTGCAAAACGGGACGGCAATGCTCTCCACCTACCACTCTTCTAAAACTGTAATGAACAGCTAACGAGTTAACACATGCAAAATGCCCTGAGGTCTTGCTGGATGAAAACTACCGGATGGTTAAAAAAAAAATTCCGTACACAGTAAAACTGCGTATGTAAGTCACTCCTCCTCCTTCCCTTGCCTCTGGGATGCACAGTTACCATAACACTGTGGCTGGAACCACTGGCAACAATCACCTAAATAAAATATAGTTATACAATCCACTGCAGCCAGCTAAAGCACCACAACTCTCATACACACACAGACCGCAACTCAACTTAGCTTTGGAGCAAAGACATATGTTAACACCGTGCACAATCTACCATCACAGAGAAATCCTCAAATTGAATATTTAGCACCGCTGAAAAATCAAGTTGCTTCCTAAGATACCAACACAACAGAAATCTTGGAAAATACAAAAAACCGCCATTGGCTCATATGGTTCAAAGCGGGTGGATGCTGACGGCGGAGTGAGGAGGTGAAGACATGGCGGGGCCAGAGAGGGGTCAGGAAGGAAGAGGAAGGGAGAAGGAGAAAACGAGGACGCTGGCGAAGGAGCGCGGAGGGCAGGAGAACCAGGAGCGGGCGCGTCGAAGGCAGAGGTGTAGCACAAAAGGGGTACGCGCCGAGAGCCAGTGAGTGGGGGTGCGGGCAGGGGCCGGAGAGCAGCGGGGCGGTGAAGATGGGACGCTTCCGAGGGGCCCCGGGCCTCTCCTCCTCTCGGCTGCCCTGAGGATACAAGAATCGCCGGAGGGGCAGGTGGGGCGCCGGCACAAAGTTTCCCAGAGATGAGGGTCACGCGGGGATTCGGCCTCCCAATCCCGCCCGCGCCCTGGGACCCCTTCGGCGCGAGGTCTCACAGCATCCTCCCAACCTCCGCCCTCCAGCTCCCAAACCCCTAGCCTGCGAGTCCGTACCGGCACCTCCGGCTCGCGGATGAGGGTTCCGTCCTCCTGCGCGGCTCTCGCCTTCTGCGGGCTGAGCGCCGCGCGCGCCCCTCCTTCTTCCCTCCGCCCGCGCCTGGGGCGGGCCGCGCGCACGCGCCCTGCGCTCACCGCCCTCCCCCGAGGTTGGGCGCTCGGGGCGCGGGAGGAGGGGCTTCGGCAGCGAGAGGCGCGGCGCCGGGAACGCGCGGGGCGTCGGGCGGCGCGCGTGCGCGTTGCGCCCTCCGCCATCGTGCGGCAAGCGGGTGCGGTGAGCTCTGACAACTCCCGCGACGTTCGCTTCCGCAGGCAACGCTCTTCAGGAGGCCCCTGGGTCTCCTCAGCTGCGTCACACACATATGACCCCTCACTTCCCCGCCGTCAGCGTCTGCCTACAAGCCGGGTTTGGGGCGGGTGTGCAGGGGTGGTGGACTAGGGTACTTTCCGAATACCCTAGGGAGGGCTGAAAGGTAAGAAAATAGAAACAGCAGAAGGGTCAAGACCGCAGTTAGTAGCCAGTCGCCGCCTCTCCTCCTGCCCCACCTTCCAGCCGGCCTGGGACAGCCCAGAAGTTGGGACAGAGGGTGAAGGAAAATAAGTCTCACGACAATTGTTGGATGGATTTTGCATGTACAGATATGAGTGGTTTCTAATAATTATGGGAAGCTATACCGTCCGAGACCCGAAAGTAGCTATAGTGAGTGGCCATGTTCTGCCTAGTCAGAAACCCCGAGGCCGCCACCTCCACCCGGGGCCCGTCTCAATCCCAATACAGCCCGTGGCTCCCAGCTAGGACTTGCAGGGTCTCCAGAGCCGGGCCGGACACATGGATTCCTTGAGAGCTTGTTGCCTATGCCACTCTGGAGGTCTTTTTATTCTTTAGATTTTGTCCATCTATAACGTGAATAGATGCAAAAAGGACTTGTTCTCAACACAACCGTCTCCTCCCTTCCGCCTCTGGAGGCACAGGGGACAATAAACAAAGTCCTCCGGGCTCTGCAGTCCCAGGCACCTGAGTCCTGAGTCCACGCCGGGCCCTTTACTCACCAGCTCCAGCCCCTCACCGGTGTAAATCGTGGCCTCAGAACTGCTGAAGAGTCACACGAGAAGTCTTAGGTTTGGGGGGAGGGTTGGCGAGAGAAGTAAAACCCAGGGTTTACAACTCCCAGCATTTTCAACCAAAAGCGTTTCTTCATCGCCATTGTGAACAGATTTAAGAATCACGCCATGGGTGCTGGAATATCCAAAATTTTGTTTGCTAACCAGACAAAAAATATAACATCAAAAGGCATTTTTGTGATAATCTCATAGAAGCTAAAAAGGCCTAGACTGAAGAGATTTGCTCAGTTTTGCTTCCATAAAAAGAATCAAAGCTTTCAAATTAGTCAAAATTAATTTTTCTGTGAGAAAACACAGCAGAATCCAAATCAGGGTAAAGCAGCAGGGGTTCAAGTCATGCTTGGGAAAGATATCTTCCCAGCACTAAATTGCTCCACCATTGAGTGACTTAATTTTGACAAGCAAGTACCAAAATAGCAAAATCTCTAATAGAAACAATTGTATGCCTTCATTTCTGCTTCTCCCCTCAGGCCTTCCTTCAGCCAATTCAATGACTCAGCAGCACAAATAGATACATCCTCTTCGGATTCAAGCCTGTTTGTTACACTGAAGGCAGGTTTCCAGAACAAGCTCTAGTTAGTGATAAGGGACTGGGCATTTCTATAGGACTAAGCCTCCCAGCACTGAACAGGAAGTGGGCTAAAATAGAGTTTGTGTAGTGTGATGCATGTGTGAAGGTCTAGAGATTAAGAAAAGTAGGAAGAAGCAGTGAAGTTCATAAAACCATTTAAAGACTGTACATACACAGCTGGGTACAGGGAGGTGCTTTATGCCTTCACAGAACGAGGAAGTGTGGGCTTATGTAGTTTAAGGCATTCTGAGAAATATTCTGTATCTGCACAAATACGGTAGCCACTAGGCTCACATGGCTATTGAGAACTCCATATGGGGCTAGTGTGACTAAGGAATATAATTTTTAATTTAATTTAATTTTAATCAATTTAAACTGCTACTCGTAGCTAGGGGCTCCCTTAAGGAATGGTGTGGTTCTAGAGTATAAATAGGCAAGCATCTTTAGAGATGTTAACCAAGATGTGGAAATGTTTTAGAAGCTGTCTGCTACAAAAGTATACTTGTCTATGCCCAGGGAGGGTGTGGGTCCTCCTGTCTACCTCTAAATAAGCAGTATTTTAGTTCAGTGCAGCTTCTGTGCAGACTGAGAGCTGATCTGAGTAGACACAGTAAATAGAGGGTGGAAACTTCTATTCTGCTTGGCTTCTGATGTCTGCATTTCCCAAAATATTCTCCTTAATTGCTTGGGCAATTACTGTTCCTTAGAATTCATGAGATTTGTATGGGTCCCTCAGAAAGACTAGTTGCATCTTTTCTATCGTTGCTTCTGGTTAAAATTGGCAACAGCTCTGATATATCTGGCAGAATTGTGAGACAGCTGTGAGCAGGGCTCCCCAGTCTACAGAAGGTTGATTTCAGGGTGGCATCAGGTCCTATGGCTCACAGATGTCTCAAATGGCTGCTGGCTAGCGCCTGTAATTTCAGAGTATGTGCCGCTGATGGCTATAAAAATGCAACCTCCCCCCCCCCCCCGCAAGAGAAGTAAACCTTTAAGCTATTGTCCTTTGGCACGTTTGACAGAGACAGTGGATGCCAGGTATCTGGGAAGAAACTAAACGTGAATAAGATAAAAGAAGTAGGAAGATAGGGGATCAAAAACACAATTCATCTATTACAGAAGTTTGCCTAAGGCCTGTGCAATTTTATGAGATGTAAAATAGCATCTTCAATATCTTTCATAAGAATTAACTAGATTTTACTAAATGTAAAATATGTATAGTTCTATTTTTAGAATTTTCATAGTTCTCATAAAGTTCATTTTTTCCATTAATAGTCATGTAAAAAAAAATAGAGAAAAAACATCACCCATGAATTTACTACTTAACAAAACTGGCATTTTAGTTTCTTTTTTCTATGCCTGAGTTTTTAGTTTTCTTTACACAGTTGCAATCATAGTTGCATACAGTTTTTAACCCGACTTCAAGCTTCTTGAGCTAGGCATTATATAAAGAAATATTACAATGTACTTAGGATAACAAGATATTTAAAATTTATCTCTGGTATTTTCTGTACTTAATTCAACTCTGGGGCTGTGGCAATGATGCACAGTGATGAGAATTCCAAGATAAACAACATCCTTGCAAAATGCACCTGAGTTTTAACATTTGTTCTGTGTCTTCCACATCTTAGTGTTCTTCTGTAAGATTTTAGCATTGTCCGAGAAAAGTCACCGGTGCGAGTTAAACTAAACTATCAAAGGCTCAGTGGGAAAAGAAAGGGAAGGGAGGCACCAGGTGTGTTAATTTAATCTTCATCAAACCCATTCCAGGTGGTATTATCGACCACACCTGAGACATGAGGGGTTCAGAAACTTGCCTAAAATTGCATTATTATGTAGTAGAACAAAGGATTAATGCTCAGGTCTTTCTAATACCTCAGGCAGGTAAACAAGAAAGCATTTACCTATAAATGTAGATAATCCCTACTCAGTTCTTTACACTGCAAACTCTTCATTAAAAAAGGATAGTGTTTTTTTGAATTTTTTACCACCAGAATGTATTCCTGTGTTTGAGGAAAACAACTTTTTAAAGAAAACTTTATAAAAAGAAGATGAGCAGAAATAAAATATTTCCTCCAAGAGTTAGTCACTTCTGGTACTTACAATACCAGAAATGGTAGGAGACAGACTTTTAAAGATATCCTAGGTAGTTAATACCACAAAACATCTTTATCCTCTGCAACACCGAAGAGGGAAAAAAAAACAAACCTGGTTCTACTGAAGGCCCAAGTCACCCCAAGTACCTGGAGAATTCCCCTCTAGTTATAAATTAGGTCAAATCTCAAATATGCAAATCAGGAGTGGAATGTAAATCGAGGGGAGTAGAGGGTCCCAGATTGGTTAGAAGGCAACATCCAATTTAGTGTTGTTCATCTGCTCTTTGTTTTTCCAAATAGTAGCAAACCTGTGTTACAGGAATTCAGAACCATCCACTAATTCTTCATCAGACCCAAGTACACACATTCTTGTGGCAAACACATCTTTGCTGAAAAGTGTGTCTCCAGACCACTGGAGTAGTCTTTGGCTACATCCTGGGTGCTAATCAGGAATATCTCCTTACAGCAAAGGACCTCTAAACTTCCAGCCCCTACATCCAACCCCCCGTTACCACATGAGCTGGAAATCCATGGCTAGCCTTTTTTCTTCTCCTGGTTTCCATGGAAATGTAACAGTTTACTTTTTTCCCCCCCAACTGTAAGGCATGGCTATTTTTAACTGGAAAACTCTGAGCCAGGTCACAGCTGGGATATAGATGATGCAATGACGTCTGTAGTCACCCTTGTCTCCCACAGACGCCTTCTTTTCTGCAGTTGCTGGGGGCGAAGGCACTCCTGGGAGATTTCGCTTTCAAAAGCATTTTGCTTTGCATCAAGGATCTAAGCCTATGCCCTGACTTAGCTCTGACAGGTGTCCTGAATCTGAAGCTATGCACGCCTAGAACAAGGCAATGATTTCCTTGTTGGGGGAAGAGCCAGGTTAGGCTGACACTGCTGTTACCTATCTGTAGCTGAAGCTTAGATAAATGCTCTTTGGTAAAAACACATCCAGTAGAGTAGCGTTTTCTGCTACAGCTTGCCCTCCGTTAAAAAGAGGTTCTTAATAAGGGATATTGTGTGGAAGAGCTGTTGACCCACCTTTCCAAAGCAGATGGCAAATTAGAACACTGCTACCCTCTTCTCCTCTACTGAAAGCCCAAATCAGCCCACCCATCTCCAGAGCCCTTGGTACACGGGAGTTAATGTCTTCATGACATTTATTTTTTCACTCCTTTGCAATGATTTTTGGGAAAAAGTTATTTAATTCAAGCTGAAAATTGCCCTTTTCAACACAACTACCCAAGACTTAAAAGCGAAATAAAAACATCAAATTTCTTAGCCCTAATTCTAAATCAGTTTTCTTTTATGGGACATTGATTAGATATATAAGCTCTGCACCCAGGTTCCATATATTATTTTTTTAATATACTTTTTTTATGTTTTGAAGGTATTTCCTAAATGGTGGTAACAGGAAAAAATCCAAATCGGTAGTTATTTGTATTGTCTAATGGGAGATAAGAGAGGCTTTTAGGTCATTGCAGACAATTTCAGAAACAGGTGTATATTTGGCAGCAGGCTCTCCAAGAAGAAGAGAGATGCATTAAAAGTGTCATGAGTTAGCACTTAGCTGCCAGTTCATTGAATGAGAGTGACAAAATGACAGCATTTTCAGCATTTTTACTTCAAGAAAGTGCTGGTTTCCTAAAACATCTATGAGGTCTTTTCCTTTCCACACTTAAGATGCTACTTCTGTTTAACAATGCCAAAAGACAACTCTGGACCAAGAAAGGATTATTAGCAAAACACCTGGAAGCTTTTTGCCACCTAAGACCTCAGGGTAGACCAGAGTAAGCTGAGGAAAAAAAAAGTGGTTAAGAATGAAAGATTGATCCAACAAAACGGTCAGTTTGGTGGTGCCAAAGAAATCCATCCTCTTGGCTTAAAGTAGACAATCAGTGCATCTGACTCGGCTATCCAGTCCTATTAAGACAAAGAACAAGTCTGAGCTGGCAAAGTTTAAGTAGAGGGTTTTCACAGACAAGGGGAGGTAGGTACAGTGACATTCAGGGCCATTTTTATTAAATAAAAATTCGTGTAGCTCTCAGCTTTAGGTTTTAAAACCTTTTTGTTTTAGTTGCACAGTGTTTATTATCTCCACTTCCTTATTCCTGTTCTCAGCAGGGAAGGGGGCCTAGTCCACAATGCTTAACAAGCAAGTAACTCATAGTGACAAAGGAATTTTAATGGCAGCTGCAAAACAGCCATTCTTCCCTTAAATACTTACGTCTCTGATCTATAAAAGCTTGGTAAATCGAATCAAAGGACAGTTGGTACCCTTCAACTGCTGGAAGACAAGGCAGCAGGCAAATATAAACAGAAAAAGAACTTCCCCTTCCCACACTCCCCATTAGATATGGAAATTGGCTTTCCAGACCTCAGTAGTAAGTGGCACATTAACATTTTAGTTCTGAGGCATATTTCATAGATAAGCTCACTTAGGTTCCAAAATATTCCTGGTTAACTGTTTTTCACTGTTCCTGCTCTCAAATTAAGTGCTTCTGCCCATTACTATTACAATCTAGGCTGCTTCGACCCCATGTGAATTTAGTGAGATCCTGGGCAACTGAACTTACATTTTGCTCAGAACTCAGTTATTATGTTTGAAAAGAAATCCACAGACACTGTAGTGTCCCACTGTACCAGAGATGGTCCTTTCTGGCAGAAAGGGGGAAGTTAACTGGCACATCCAAAAGGAAAGCAAAGCTTCAAGACCAAGTGCCTCTTGAATCAAACTTTAATTTTTAGAAATTCAAGTAAATAAAAAGCTAGGTACATAAACATTGTGTGACAGTTTTTTGTTGTAATCCATAATGCAATGTATATCTAGAAGTTATGCACAAAGACATTCTTAAAAATGAACAGGTGATGTCCAGAATGCTGTTTAAAACACTACCACTCACCTGCCTAGAAACTGTTGAAAGTGTTTTTGGAGGTAAATGAATGAGCTTTCCCAAGCTGCTCAGCATAACTTGGGACTCTGATTCTTCATTTGGAGATTTTAGTTCTCTTATTACGTATTTTCTGAACTACCAATTGGTAGCTTACCAGCTAGAATTTTGTTATTGATAAATGTCATTGACTTTCCCCCTTTTCCAGCTATACACCAGCTGATGCTTCCATTCCTCAAACCTGAAGCTTGTTCTTATCTCTCAGCAAAGATTGATTGGTTAATTGAGTTCCAATAAAAAAAGGGGGTGGGGGAATAAGGGAGATAAACAATAAAAGAATGGAAACTGGAACCAGGGAAAAATAAACCATGAATATTTAGTATTAGTTGGTCTCTCAAGAGAGATGGTCTATGTCTTAGAACACAACAAAGCGTCATTACATGCAAGAAAACTGGTCTCTATTTCCAATCACTGGCAGAAAAAGATATGCATAAGACTCCGGCAGAAACCTTTAACGTTAAGTTGCAATACAAAATTCCTAAAACTAAAAGGTTTTCATTCATGTTGCTGAGTTTCAAAGTAAACAATCCCTCTTCTGTGATGATCTGGACTCAGAGAGATCTCTCTTAGTGTACTTGGTGGATTCTTTCAAGAGTACTACTCTTCATCCAAAATATGGCTTAACCTTTGAAAAACCCATAGAGATTCTTGGTCTTTAAATCTGCAAAGTTGTTTACAAAATCAAGAATAATCCTACTTTCTAAAATCAGACATTTGAATTATAGCCACATTTTTCTATCAACTAATTTCAACCATGCAATTTTTCTCATCAAATTTACTGATATGCCTCAATTTTTCAGAGTTCAACTGGTTCCAAGGTTTCCATCAGACTGTCCTACCATTCTCCCACTCCTCACTACCACAGCTGCCCCTTTTGTTCTAGCCAAATAATTCTCTTGGCATCATCTTCCTGACTCCCACTGCTACCTCCACATCATCCTCCACCCACTATGTTTGGAACAGTCTCCCACGTCCATCTGCCATTTTCTCTCTCTCCTCTAATCTTGTCATTGCCTCAAAAGCCCACCTCTGCCAGGAAGCCTTCCTTAAAACAAGATTAAGGACACTTCAGACTACAACAGATATCACTTAACCCTGATGTCTAATGCATTTCAAATTTTTTAGAATAGGAAAAGAGATGCAAAAGTTACAGGATGTCAGGAGATATTTCACTCTCTGAAGACAGCAATTACCTTTCAGTATAAGAGCCAATCTCTTTATAACCAACTAGGAGTAATGGTGGTGGTGGTAAAACACATTTTCTGACAGACATGACTATGTAAAGAAAAGGGACTATTTCCACAAATCATCCTTTTTAAAGACTGAAGTCCTCTATTCTAATTCTCTCAGAGCCTCTAAATTTCCTTTTCACTTCTCAGCCCCTAAATGAAGTCTGCTAGCAAGACAGATGCATAATTCTATCAGTTAAATAGTTAGAGCAGACGTTTGTAACAAAATACACAATATTTAATTGGATGTTCTGAATATTTAAGAAATTAAAGAATCAGCTACTGGATGTGATCTGCGCAGTTCTGAAGAAGTTATTTCTATTTAAAACTTTGCTTCTAACAGAATTGGGTTAACCATGACTCCGAGTTTGGCTTCCTTTCTTGGAAAGGATTGAAGACCAAGTTTCAGATGTGGTGGGGTTACTCACCCTCATATCTAATGAGTCTTATACATGGAACTGCTTTACTTCTGTTTTATATGAACAAAAATAGCTTCTATTGTGGCTAGCCTTTCACCATTGAGAAATTAGGGTTCAGGTCACAAATCCAAACAAAGCTGAGATAAGTTGCATCATCTCCATTCTCAAGGGTTTGGCATTCTGAAAAACCCAGGGTAAGAACAGGGTGAGTACGGGACACACATATTAGCAGAGACGGTGCAGCATGTTAGGGCAGGCATCCAACACCCTAACTGTACTTGAGTTACCAGAATATTTGACATACCCACAAATTAAAATTAGCAAAACATTTTAATCCATTAATTCTAAAAATTACAGACATTTTATATCCACTGTCACCTCCTCAAGAGTTTAGTGTAGATCAGATAGCCAAGCTGCATAATACAGAGTCAGATATATCAAAGGTAAAGATGCAATTTGGGATAAGACCACCTTTGTTCATAAATACAAGTTCCCAGTTATCAGCTTAAAACATCCATAGAAGGAAAGAGAAAACTTTTACATTTCTCTTTATTTTAATAATTTTATAATCTTTCTGTAATCTTTGAAGGCAAACCGATAATCCGAAAACACAGTACAAGGATCTGAGCTGGGCACCTGAACTAAAGAAGGTGGTTTAGTTCTATTTCTACCAACACTGTGATGTGAGGTACTATGGTTCTTATTTTAGTCGCAAGAGGTGTTAGGAATGAATGCCCACTCACATTTCATCATAGGTTATCTAGCACACAATTCTGCTGCACAATACCAACAGCAGAAGTGTTTTAAAGCAGTGTGGAGAAGAAAGTAGACAATACAATTTAAGTTTTCCTTTCTCCTTCCCCTCTTTTTACAACGAGAATTCAGCTCAAAAACAAAACTCTCCAGAATGCCCATACTGTCCTTTAAGCCCACCACATTCCAAACTCCTGATTTCTGGTCCCAAGTCCGTAGAGCCTCAGGCTTTAGTGATGTATCCTTCTCGGATGAGGAAATCATAGATTTTCCGGGTTTTGTTCACGTCTATCTTGATCAGTGCTCTTGCCTGTGCCAGTCTCAAGCCTCCTTGCTTGTTACATTCGTTCAGTAGAGCAGATTTGTATTCTAAATAGGCTCCAGGGACCAACCTCACCATTTGACAGAGCTGCAAGACATGGCAAATTTAATCAACATTAACATCTGTCATTCTCAGAATTTAATCCAACAGGTACTGCCAAAAAATAGAGTGACATCAGTGGATGAGAACAAGGTTAGAGAGAGGGGGTGAAGAAGCAAGCGTGGCGATGTGGGAGAGTCAGTGTGGTATAAAGGAACTCATTAGCCAAGGATGTATTCACGAAAGTACTTTCAAAGGCCAAGGAGGTAGTGGTGACTGCTGCTGAAAAAAACTGCGTGTGGCATAAGACACAGGAAAAGACCAAAGAGGGTGTTCTCTATGCAGGCTCCAAAACCATAGAAGGAGTCGTTCATGGTGTGACAACAGTGGCTGAGAGGCCAAAGAGCAAGTAAAAATGTTTGGAGAGGCAGTGGTGACAGGTGTGACAGCGGTAGCACAGAAAACAGTGGAAGGAGCAGGGAGCATTTCAGCTGCCACTGGTTTTGGCAAAAAGGATCTGTTCAGCAAGGATGAAGGAGGAGGCCCAAAGGAAGGAATTCTGGAAGATATGCTTCTGGATCCTGATGAAGATGCTTACGAAATGTCTTCAGAAGAAGGACATCAAGACTATGAATCTGAAGCCTAAGACATCTTTGTCCCCAGTTTCCTGAGATCTGCTGACAGATATTCCAACCTGCACAAGTGCTCAGTTCCAATGTGCCCAGTGATAACATTTTTGAAAGTTTTTACAGTGTATTTTGAAATGTTCCATTAGCAGTGACTGGACTTTCTGTATTTGTCCCCATTCAGCATTTCAGTGCTATCCTCTCACTGAAATGACTATACAGTAGCAGGGACCTTGTATGCTGTGGATATTGTGGGTTCAAATTTAAAATGTTAAAAAAACCCAAAACATCTAAATGACTACCACATATTTCTAAAGCTTCACTAGTTTTTTGTTTGCTGAGAAGTTGTTATTTCCTATAATTTCATACAAGGTATTTAGGTATCTTTTAATGATTCTGAGAATAATGATGTATTATAAAATGTGTTCATATACATACAATACTTAAAAACATGTGAGCATGAAACTATGTACCTATAAATATTAACTAAGAAATTTTACTGTTTTGTGATTTGTTTTAACTTGTGTTTCAATATAAATGGTGAAAATTAAAATAAAATGTTATCTCATTACAAAAAAAAAAATATTGACATCAACCTCCAACTATTTATAGAAGCTGTTGGGTGACTGAACCACATTCCATTGAGTCTCTTCTTCTCTGGAGAGACCACTCCCTAAAGACAGACATCCAGGAAGAGAAAGCCAGGGTGTGATGCTAAGAGAGTCATTAACACGTGCAGCTGGCTCAGGTGCCTGGGTCTGTCAGAGAATAAAAGTATGTGTTCCCTAGAGAAGCAGACTGGCTCATGCACAAGTCAACTGCTAAATGCCTCAGTAGAGGGCCAGCAGCATTCCAACACTGTCAGTCAGGAAGAGCCAAAGGGCACTGCAGGGGTTGGAGGTACTGATGCTATGATGACCAAATGTGAGCCACATTATTATTATTATTATTTTTTTGTATGCTGTATGTCGGGGTCACATTTCATTCTTTTTCCATGTGAGTATCCCATTACTGCAGCACCATTTATTGTATTTTTTGTTTATTTCTGTTGGTTTCTTTGTCTGGGAAGTGCATGGGCCAGGAATTGAACCCAGGTCTCCCGCATGGCAGGTGAGAATTCTATCACTGAACTACCCTAGCAACCCGCCCCCAATATTATTTTTAATGTCAGTATAAAGCAGTAATCTTTAGCTTTTGAGATTACATTTCCTACTTCAGATGAAGAGGAGCTATAGGGAGGAGCTTTGCTAAAAAGAGAGCATTTCTGCTGCTAAAAATCTAGAAAGCTGGCTCAACCTAGTTCACCTGCCTTTATCCAGCAATGAGCAGCCTGAGGTCACCATTATGTGGGTAACGATAAAAACTGCTTGAAATTCTGAGCCGTTTCATACTTGAATCAGACTGACCTGTGATTTTCTTCAGCAATACTTAGATATAACATATACATCTTTCTATCTTCAAACTAATCTTTACTCTACTTGGTGCACAAAATAAAATACTAATACCAGCCCCCTACACTGAATCTTCCTTACTGTCTGATGTGAATTAATGATATGAGGTGGTAGATGGGAAGACTTGCTCTTGCGAATTATGAAAGGAGCTTGGGAAGAAGAAAAAATGGAATTCCTCTACGGGATGGACTTCAGAGGTGTGGCACATTCTTCTGAATACTTGTAATGATGATTCTTTTAGGGTGGATTTAAATTTTAGAAACAGTCAAAGCAATATGAAGACAAACCTAATGATTACAATGGGACAGGAAAATAGGTCATAGCATTTTTAAATTAAAACTAATGTAAGACTATCTATGATGCTGATTTCTTCTTTTTTTTCTGGTTTATAAACATACTCGAGACAATTCCAAAAATATTTTAAGTGACGGTTATATTGTTGAGATAAATGTAGAACTTCCCAAAGTGACTATTTCAACAGGAAATATCCATTTTCATGTAAAAGCTATTATAGGTTTATAAAAAAATTAATCCATTTACATACAGCACTTAGCATAGTAGAAGGCACATGGTAAATGCTCAATACATGATATCATGTTGCTATCATTATTTAAATTTACATGCCAGACATTCTTCCCCCAAAAGAGGAATGGTGGCAGCACAATGAGGAAAGGAGTTTTTTGATACCCACTGACGTTAAACTTCTCCTGGGATAGATAAGCTGTGCATGTAAGTCAGATAAGTTCAGCAAAGGAGTTTGATCCTGTAATGGGTTTTTAAAGACAACTCAATGAATCTTTACTCTAGTTCCTCTATTCCCCTTCTTTTTGTTACCTCTTTTTCTTTTTCATTCAGCTTCTCTGTGCCAGGGAGGCCAGTAAGGTTCAAGGGTGGTGCACTCCGTCTACCTAAAGACATAGAAAAAAGCATACATTTCACAGTTGTGACAATTCCTTGTGCATAAAATAGAACAAAGTTCAGTGCAGCCAGGCCAGCTAATACAGGATCACTATATCCAACTGTAGGAACTCTCTACCCATCCCCTCAGGCCTCAGTTTACTAGCAACATGGGCACCCCAAACTTTCACATGAAAACAGAAGTGGTAACTCATGTCCCCTTTGCTCTGCCAAAATACATATATGATCATACATATACATACCTTAGCACAATACATGACTATTTACCACAGTAAGCACACCTATTTCTTTGTGGGAATCCCTAAAATCTAAAGCCCAGGTGTCACCATCCAGCTAAGAAGGGTCACAGGCTGCCTGCCTGACAGCTGATGAATGGAAATACCAACTCTGTAGGAGAGACATTCCCTAACCCTTGCCACTGTGCCAGCAGCACAAGGCAAACATGGTAATTAACCAAGGACCATTTGCCCTCAGATCAAAGGCAGACTGTTAGGCCAGCATAAGGCTCTTCTTATTTGTTATGTGAGAGAGTATCTATTTCTTCCCAAGTAGCCCTGTTTACCTGAAAGATCCACACACAGAAACAATGAGCCATTATACTGCAAAGCAAGGGCTGAGGTCAACTCACATACCTGAAAGAAACCCAAGTAGTGGGTCACTGCCCAGGATAGGAAATTTGATGCGCAAAGAATTTTTTATTTTGTTTTGTTTTATATGTATATTTAGGATTAGTGTTCAGTTGGAGATGGATGGACAGCAGAAAGTGAAGGACTGATTTAAGCAAAATAAAATGTAGAGTACATTCACAAATTGTAGGAGGACTGTCTTTCAGGAGGAACAGTGAAAAGAGAGGGATTGTCATAGGCTATTCTGTTGGAAAACAGACTCCTCTGTAATTTCAACACAGAGGATAAGGGCTTCTCTATAACCAACAGGCCTAACCTCACTCCAAATGCTGAAAAATGAAGACTAAAAGAATTTGGTACCTTACAAAAGTCACCAGAGGCTAGGCTACACACAATGATGGCAAGCTTCTGACTTTGTATTGCCATAGAAGCAACTCAGGGCAGTAAGGGGAAGGGATCACAAGGTCTGTTGTTCTAAGCCTTCAAAGAATGGTAAAACTACAAGTGGGTTGTCTTTTTGACTACTCCATCTCTAATCAGTGGAGGGGCCCATATGTTCTGATTAGGGGAAATGGCTATCCTACCATATGGAGCAGAGGGGAATGATAATCAAGAGAACAAAAAAGAAACACCACAATCTTTATTCAAAGTTCCTTATGTAACTAATATCTGCTCCCCCCGAAATTACTGATTACCAATCACCAAGGATTAGCAAATATATGGATTAGCCTTGCTCTGTAAACTACCTCAAAATAGGAGATACCAAAAGAGGAAAAACTAAGAAACAGAAACACTTCATATCTTCAACTTATAAGAAATCCTTGAGTCTCTGGCAAGTAACAAGCCTTCTGTTCATATAGCATACAAAGCTTTTACTTTATTCTCTGTAAGACAAATCTCAAAATCTGTGGTAGATAAAACCACCAATAAGTTACCCACAAACACTGATAAAGTAAAGAATATACTTCTCTGTACTCTAACCCTCAGGACAGTCCCTTTTCCTGGCACATGCACCCAAATATGTAGTCCCCATCTGGCCATGTAGATTCTGAAAACGTGCTGATGTTTATAAATAGGGCTACCACTTGATTACCATAACTTTTTTTAAGCACCCCGCTCTCACAGAAGGGGTATTACCGGGCTGCGATATTCCATCGAATGCAACCTCACAAGACTTGCTCAGGCTGAGAAATAATTACCTGAATTTGGAGCCATCGGAATGGAAGGACTCAGGCCAGAGTCACTACAATAAAGAAGAGGTATTTAAACTCGTGTCACATCAAAAAAAACAATTTCCAAAAGCCTCTGTGGAACTAGGAATATTTATCAGGGGAATCACTTTCAAGAGATATAATGATATAGAATGTACTATGTTTTACAGGATACATTACTGTCCTGACCAGGGCAGAAAACTTATTATGGGGGGTGTTTTGGTTTGTAAGCTTCTAGAATGCAATATACCAGAAATGGAACAGCTTTTAAAAGGGTAATTTATTAAGTTGTAAATTTACAGTTTTAAGGCCATGAAAATGTCCAAATTAAGGCATCCAAAGAAAGATACTGATAGATTTTTTTTAGCCTGGAGGAGAAGAGATGTAAATTTGAACTCCATTAAAGGCGTTTTATTGTATAATTTCTGCAGGTGGGCTGAAGCCTAAGAAGGCGACAGCCCTGAGCAAGGAAGGGGTACAGCTTATATAGGATGGTTGGCAGGAAGTAGGGAAACGGAGGATTTTTATTGTCTAGCTTGGGTGCAAGAAATTGGCAGGCTCTCATTGGTTGGTTTAGAAGCAGGGTGCTTAGTGGGGAGTTTGAAGTTTTTATTGGCAGGGGCTTAAAAGCTAACCGCCCCCCCCCCCCCATAGTCATATAGGGTTGTAACTGCTGGAGGGTGGACGCTGGGTAAAGGGAGCTTATCACAAGATTCCAGCTGCTGGAGTTGTAATTGCCAGAAGGCAAAGGGAGTCATGTGACTACTGCGTGGGCTGATGGGCTGGTGGGATGGGGTGGGCTCCATGGGTTTCCTGGAGATCATGAGTGGGAGAAGCTTGGAATATTTGCTAGAGGTTTGCACATCATGGGGGAAGGGGCTCTGCCCAACAGATATCATAAGTTCAAAGAAAGGGCCAGTGAAGTTCAGGGTTTCTCTCAGCTGGGAGGGCACATGGGATATCTGTTAGCTTTCTTTCCTCATTTCATAAGGCTTCCTTCCTTTTAGAAGCCAGTGTGGGCTCTGTTGGCTCTGGAGCTTTATCTAAAACAGTTCCCTCTTAAAGGACTCTAATAAGCAACCCAACCTTAAATTCAGGTGGAGACAAGTCTCCATGTAAACCATCTAATCAAAAGTTACCACTCAAAATTGAGTAGGTCACATCTCCATGGGAACAATCAAAAAGATCCCACCCAGAAATGAGGATTAAAGAACATGGCTTTTCTGGGTCCACAATAACTTCAAACTGGCACAGGAGAAAATCCCTTGGACTTGGTGAGATGAGTTTTTAGGCTGGTGCACCACTCTGCCCAACCATGGGGAAGGGAGAAGAACATGACTCTCCAACGTAAATCATGCCAGTAGATATGAAGGGGAAAAGAAGGCATGGGTGGGAGGCTAGAAGGAATACACGTATATTTTAAATAAAAGCAAGGTAGCAAGGCAGGCCCCCGTGGCTCAGTAGGCAGAGTTCTCGCCTGCCATGCCAGAGACCTGGGTTTGATTCCTGGTGCCAGCCCATGTAAAAAAAAAAAATCAAAGTAGCAAAGTAGGATTCTAGGAGGCCAATTATGTTTCTCAAAATTGTCAGTACCATACTGTCACATTGTTTTTGAGATGGAATGGTAAAATATTTCTGAATGTTTCTAGTTTTCCAATTATTATTACTCTGCCATCTAGCTTGCCAATGGAATTGTCAAAAAATACACATAAAGACCAGAGTGTCCAACAGGGAATGCCTCCTTCACCCAGGACTCATTACTCACATGTCAGCTTGTCGGCGGAGCCACTGCTGGCAGGCACTGCTGTCCTGGATATACTGGAGAACTTCAGAGAGCATGGTGCGTTTGAGGCGCTCCTCTTCTCGTGTCTTCTTGAGGTGATCATAGGTTCTGGCACCTGGAGGTGAACAAAGCACCATGACTGCAATGACAGTGCAGCAGACTCAAAGGCTTTCCCAACTGACCAGTAAACAGTTCACAGTCTTTTAGTTTCCTTAGCAAAGTATATTTCCTCTAACCTGAAATCCCTTTCTTGACACTAAATTAAAATATTCTTCCCCTTTTCTTTCTTTAAGAAATTTGGGGAATAAAGAAAAAACAAAACAGAAAACTACAAAGAACATAACAGTCACTCATATTTCCACCCCCAAAAAGTTACTAATTTTTAATATTGTCATATTTTCTTCCTGTCTTACTTTTTCTACTTATTCTTCCAAAGTCACACAATGATATAAGTATACAGTCTTCCTTAAAAACTAATTAGAGGGTGCCCGGTGGGTCAGTGGTAGAATTCTCGCCTTTCATGCGAGAGATCCAGACCAGGTAACCGCCCCCCCCCAAAAAAAAACCCTAATTAGATTTACAAATAAAAATAAGTTCTCTTTGGCTGGTACTATTCTTTTCTCCTCTTTATAAGCACCTTGCTTAACAAAGGGGTTGGTTTTCTACATGTTAAAAGTATGCAGATTCCATCCAACATACCACACTAGCGGGTTTCAAACTGTTTCACAGAGCCCCAGGATAATCTGTGTAACTTGAACAGAATCATAGAGCTAGTAAGCAGGAGAACCAGATCCAAACCCAAGCTATCCCTGTCTAGACCCCAAGTTCTTAACTATTATAATACACTGCCTTACACATGGCCTGGCTCTACTACTAAGTAGCTTTTTAATCTCTTTAATCCATAATTTCTTGAATGAAAAAAACAGTACCTATCTTCACATGAATTTGCTATCAGGATTAAATTCCATAATCCAGGTGAAATGCTTAGCACTCGAGATATTAGTTGCTATTAATACAATTATTACCACTACCTGGAGTACCTGGAATGCAGCTACAGCCAGTTGAAACCTAGTTAATAAGAGTGATTAGACGATACATTACTATATTTTAAAAGACTGAGGCAAAAAACTGGAATACAAAACTCTTGTCTTAGGAGTCATGGCAAAATCTTAATTTAAAGCAGCACCTCTCTTTTCCTGGTGTGTTGATTCAGATAATCCGCATAAGAGGGATTAAATAGATGAAACTTAACTGGAAAGATCAAAAGCTCATTCACAAAAAGGAAAACTTGTTTAAGGAAAAAAAAAAAAAATCCCACAACACCTCAAATAGAGATTTCCTCCATGTGTTCAGATGGCACTTGCTCTCTGATACAGTATATGGCTCTAGAATACTTACTACAAAAATTCGTGATGCCTGCTGTCCTATATTCCTGGAGCCTCTTGATTTCCCTTCGGAGTTCAAATTCCACTATTTTCCCCAAAATGAATAAAGGAGAAATATTGGAAAAACAAAATCAACATGAATGAACATTTTTCCTTTTTAAATTGTGGTAACATATACATAACTTAAAACTTACCATTTTAACCATTTTTAAGTATCTAACTCAATGGCATTAAGTATAGTCACAATGATATATAACTGTCACAATATCTGAATGAGCACCTTTGCTTTTGAGCATTTTCAGTAAGTATGCCTTATATAAAAGACCAGGCAATTTCATTCAGGGAAACCTACTTGCTGGTAACTTCTCATTAGAAATTTTACCCAAGGGTTTGAAAAATACCTACTCCAGCTGAAGAAATAGCTGATGATGTCTCCTAGTTAACTGGAGAATTGGCTGGATTTATTTGTCTATAGAAGAAATCAATGTAGTTTCAAAATAACCAAGTTTACCTGCTCTATCTATTCTCTATTTAAAAAGTTCTATCCACATGGCCAAATTCTTTAATGAAAACTGTCTAAGCTATTACTTAATGTGGCCCTGATGCAAGGGAAAGACAAAAGTTTTGTGCTCAAGCTCCAGACATTTCTTTACAGCTTTTCCTCTACAGGAACAAAAGAACAGTGTATTTTCCATAAACCAAAGGTTTCTGCCTCCTCTGAGCACACAGATGAGGTTGTAGTTTGGCTTGTGTGCAGAACATTCAAATTTGGGTGCTTATGAAATGAGGATGAAGAAATAGCATGGCTATTCCATGGGTTGTAGCTTTTTTGAAACAACATATAAACCAGAGATGGCACAAAGTTGGGATTGGAAGTAAAGGTTCTTTCACACAGCACAAAAGCACAAACCACACAAAGAATGCCAACCAAACAGGGTGTTTGTTGGGGACAACCAATCTGGCCCAGATAAATGCCTTCAATGCTTATGCAAGAAATAGTTGCACAGTTAATTACCTTGGTAAAGCATCTTCCAGAACTGAACTTGGGGGCCATATACCCAAAGCTCAGGACGATAGCTACAGAATAAGCCACCCAGTCTAGGCTGTTTTAAAGTCTAGGCCTTACTGCCTAAAAACAATTCAATTTTTAAATCAAGAAAATCAAATCATAACTGGGTAGAGCTCTAAGGAAAACTAGAGAAAGGCAACAGAATGATGGAGTTACTATCTCCACAAGTCATACAACTCTGTCCCCACTTTTAAAACTAGTTTTAAAACTAAAATGTTTGGACAAAATAAATGATGTCTGAGATTTACTTCAAAATAATCCACTTGAGAGTGGGAGAGAAGTGGGTGGTAGAGGTGAAACCGGATTTGCCATGCGTCGGTAATCATTGAAGCTGGGTGATGGATACACAGGGATTCATTATATTATTCTTTCTACCTCTATAGCCATTGAAAACTTCTATAATAAAAAATTGGGGGGAAAAAACAACTACTAAACTACTGTTTAAATGGAAAAAAGAAAGCCAGTAGGCTTTTTAATCTGTCTTTTCCCACCTCACCTCCCCACGGTCCCAGATTAATCTCATGCTAACAAAAAGGAGCAAAGACAAAAATATCCATTTCTTTATGTACAGAACTGCACAAAAAACACACAATTATCTCTATTTATATTAAATATACACACAAGAACTTGCTCAAGGCTCAAAACCACTTACATGCATGGCTCTCAATGAACTTGTCATGTTCCACTGGCCCCACGATCCTTGCAAATCGCCTCATTGTTTCATAAAGGTCTTGAACCTCCTTGGGATACCGCCGTTCCATCACTACAGAGAGAGGAAAGCATCACCATGCCATGGAGAGCATAAGGATCCCTAAGTTTTCTGCATTTCTTTTAAAAGAAGTGAAATGAAAGAATTTTGTTCCTAACCTCACGTGACCAACATAGCCATGACAGGAAACAAGCAGGAAAGCTAAGAATGTAAAACACTAATTATAATGATAATAGCCATCACAGTAACTATCAAATAGGGATATTATCACTAGATTTCATCTCCACTCCTGAGCACCCTCGTGACCTCCCACACCTCACTATCTTTTAATCTGTACAGAAGAGGAACTGCTGGCAGTGATGGGAAAAACAAAATTTATGACGACAGAACTTGCATTATTACGAACAATGCTGCCCAAATTTCTGGTTATTAGCTTCCTCAGGAAAACAAAGGAACCACAGAAACAATAATCCATCTAGAAGAGGTAGATTGGCCTGGAAACAGTGTGTAATCTCTTGCATGCTTCCCCTGAAATCTCTCTACCTACATACCTTGAAGTGAGGCACATATTTCTTCACTCTCCATATAGTTCATTTTGCCTTGCTTTAAACTGAATTAAGCACTGCAACTTAGTTTACTACTAATGAGGTTTTAATGTAACTATCATGCAAATAAAAAGTCACATATGCACAATAGCCGGGGCCAGTTACTTTGGGGATTACTATTAATCAAACCTCTGAGAAAAAGAGGTTCTGGCAAAGAGGATGGGGGTAAAGCTGGCTGATGATAACTGGTAGGTTTGGAGGTCCCAGGAACCACGAGGAACTGCTACTCGGTCATCTCAATCAGATACTCAATAGTAATTAGGCTAGTTCTCTATACTCTTGGACTAAATATATAGGCTTCCACTTGATGACAGTTCTTTAAATTAAATCCCCTTTTCAGATGAATCTCTTCCCTTGCAGGAGACATTCTAGTTCATAAATTCTAAGAGCTTATTTGATAAGCAGCCATGGGGTGATTATTTACACCTAAAAAAAAAACCAAAAAAGGAAAAAAACCTTCATTGCAGGGACAACAGAATAATTTGTAGTAAAATTTCAAAATTTGAAGGGAAAAAAAACCTCCCTCTATATTAGGGTCACTTGTACATTCAGTAGAGTGACAACTGAACTCTACCAAAATATGCTATTTCTACATTCTCAGAAGCCACAGCTTTCACCTTGGCCCTTACTTAAAAAATACAAGGAACAGAATAATGAGGCCGAACTGTCCACCAGTTGAGAACAGGATATATGCAAGAGTCAATGTCTACTACAAGTAAAGTTCAAAACCAAACTGACCTATTACAGAAAGCCCAGGAATTCAGACACTCACCACTGTGGCTACCAGAACATGACCAATTACTGTCTATAAAAAGGGCAAAGGAAATCTGAACCTGAATTATTTTTAAAAACCTACAGTTCTTGATAAGGATGGGGTTAAACAGGAAATCTCATATACTGCTAGAAGATATAAATTAATATAATCATCTTTTGTAAAGCCATCTGGCAGCATGCAGCAAGAGTTTTTAATGATCATACACTTTGACCTGTTAATTGCACTTCTGGGAATCCACCTTAAAAAAAAAAATCCTAAATATATACAAAGCTTTATTAACTAAAAAAGTTAATCAAAAGTGCTATTTACAATGATTTTTAAAACTGAAAATAAGCTAAATAGCCAATAAAAGACAGGCTAAATATATAATTATTTATTTAGATACATACACAACATAATATGCAATTATTAAAAATGACATTCTTGAGACACCAAGATAACTTGAAAAATCAGTAATGTAAAGTGAAAACATAAAGGACATAAAATGTCATGACTACGGTCGTGACTATATATTTTTAAAACTTATATACTGACATTTATTTAGATTGAAAAGATACGTAGCCTCTGTGGTTAGCTGACTTGAAACTGCCACAAAGTACCAAAGAGGTACCTCTTCATATAAGATTCTGCCACCTAGAATACCTACCACAATAATTATTAGGTACTATAATCTATTAAAAAAAGTACATGATATGAAACTGTTACAAACATTTTTGTGTAAACGTTGTATTTATTATTATTATGTGATCATCATCATTTGCTGAATAAATTCTACATTGTAGAAGAAGTACGGGGACTTTTTCTCCCCAGCATAGGTACCTCCTATATTTAAAACAGAAGGTCAAAGTTAGCACTTATTTAAAAATCATTACAGATTTATTATCATCATCCTACAATGTTAAATGTCATATTTACATATTAATATTGTAGGATGCTAAATCTCGTATTACATATTAACACTGTAGGATGCTAAACATACAAAGTAAAGGTATCAGTTTCTGTTGATTTTTCCATAAAAATATTCACAAATCTGAAGATAAAGGTTATGCTATATTTGCCATGTAGTTCCAAAACATGACCCTGTCCATTTCCAGAAACGAACCATTTATAGTCATGTTGTAATTACTATACTAATTAAAAAATAATAATTATAGTGCAAGTGTTGTTGATTATAAATGAATGGTTCTTAACTTTCACCATGCATCAAAACTGCCTTGAAGACTTTTAAAAAATACAATGCTTTATCTCTATCCCCAAAGACTGTGATTTATTAATCCAGGGTGATGCCCAGGCATCATATTTTTTTAAAGCTCTCTAGGTAATGCTAATGTACAAACTGGATAAAGGACTACTGCTATAAATTATTTGTTTTAAACTAGTCAATTATGTTGGAAGAAATTTGAAAATAAAGAAAACAGCTAATACTTACACTGAAACTTTCTAAGGTTGATTAATCCATGGTCTCTTATAATTCTAGAATGAAAAACCACAATAATCTGTGTATTATAATTAGTTTCACAGTTCAAAATGCCTTCCAAATGTAGCTTTTATTAGAAGTCCTTAACACTCTGAGGTGGAACACTGAAGTCAAAACTCTACAGGTCAGTTAATCACTAACAATTTTAGGCTTCCGAGCATCACATATTTCTCTCTCTCTTCACATAAGCTTTCAATAAATATTTACTGGATGAATGAATGAATCAGTAAGTACTCACAAATACTGAAAAATATGTCATTAAGATGAAACAGACGGGAATCTGTGTTCATATCATAAAAATTAATCAAGACAACTTGGAGGAAGGATAATTGACAGCAGCCATTTGAGAGAAACACATTGACCATGGTCACACACTCAACACTTACAACTATATGTTCACATAATGTTTTGGAGTTATATGAAGTAAGACATGTTTAATGCAAGGACATCATAAAATATAAGACCTAACAGCACTTCAACTGCTAAGTTCCACAATATTTTCTAGGTCTAATCATGAGTTTTAAGCAAAAGAGCATTTAAGTATGCAGAGTGACGTGTCTGGAACCTCTGATTTATACCAGAGGTATTCATGACTAAGAATGAAGCTTCACACAAGAACAGCTGGGTAAACTTCTTTTTAGCATTTCCTGGAGGCTAACTCTGGACATGCAGAGTGAGCATTACCTTAGATCACATCTTGGTCCCTCAAAGTGTTTCCCAAGTCTCTCTACCTTTTATTGTTGAGATAACACTGTCTCTTTATTCAGCGACAACATAGTTATAAGCCTACACACATACACATACGTAACACACTCACACCCTTCACATACTGTGCTGGTTTGAAATTGTCATGTACCCCAGAGAAGCCATGTTCTTCTAATCCATTCTTATAGGTACAGACGTATTGTGGGTGGGGCCTTTTGATTAGGTTGTTTGTGGAGATGTGACCCACCCAATTCAAGATGGGTCTTAATCGTTTACTGAAGTCCTTTAAGAGACTTCTCACAGAGAGAAAGCTCAAAAAGAAAATAATCCCAGGAGAACCCAGAAGGAACCCACAGGACCTGAGAGAGCCATTATAAAACCAGCCCAGGAGAGAAGGGCCAGCAGACGTCACCATGTACCTTCCCATGTGATAGAGGAACTCCGGATGCCATCAGGCCTTCTTCAGTGAATGTATCCTCTTGCCGATGCCTTAGTTTGACCATTTTTATGACCTTAGAACTATAATTTTGTATCCTAATAAATCCCCTTTGAAAAAGCAACCCATTTCTGGTACATTGTATTCTGGCAGCTTTAGCCAACCAAAACACATACCCTTCTCTGAATGGTTAAAGTCTCTGTAATCCAACAGAATTTTGAGATCCATAATTTCTAAGTCTGAATGTATATTTTGCAAAGAGAAGGAAGAGGTAGGAGAGTCTGAACTTGTTCAGAATTTCCTTGAAATCCTTCTCGATCAAAGGCTTCTCATAAAAAATGGTCAGTTAGAATGACAGCATTTAGAAAATCATTATTTAATAACACTTTAATTCTATCTTGTTTCTTTTTTCCAAAACACTCAAAACACATCACAACAACAAAGGGTAAGAAGGAGGTAAAAACAGTACAGAGATTATTATCCCTATTTGACAAACGGAAAAATTGAGATCGAAGAAGGGTGAGCTGTCTTCCTCAAGGTCACAGGTCTTATGGGCTACATATAGTCAACAGTCCAAATCTGAAAGAATGTAGGAAAGCTTTTTATACTTACTTTTTTCGCCTTTGTCTCTCTTTTAACCTCGAATGATAGATATCTACCACAGCCATCTTCAGAGCTATAAATAAATACATACATACATACATACATACATACATAGATGAAGCCAAGACAAAATTAAGTCCTTTGCCCAAACTGCTTTAAACTCTGAACCCTACTAACTAATTCACACTCAATGGTCTAGGAAATTTGCCTCATGGAAACATAAAATTATCCTAGGGTACTGAATTTCTCTATCTATAATGAAGTTCTTTTTTCCTATGTCCATATTTATAAGGCATTGATAGAAAACAATTTCTGCTTTCTACTGAATATTTCTTTTAGCCATTGTTATGTATATCAATTAGCTTTTATATAACAGTTGAATGAAGGGTCTGAACTTTGGTAATACATGGGCTAGAAATTATATCTATTAGAGTAGTCATAAAAATGAGTATTGATTGTGGCCATAACTGAATAGGAATAAGCTCAGGAGACAATGTCAAGACAGTACTGATGTCAGTAAGGGTGCAGCATAGACATTTGCTCAGGGTCGCAGTTTTTAGTAGGGCAGCAGCAACTACTTAGGGGGTGGAATTTTGCATTCACTAGTGAAAAGTTCCATTAAGCCAACCCAAAAGCCATGCTCTGCTTTGCTTCCCATATCCCAATACTTTCCTGTCTATAGTCTTTTGTTAAAAAATGAAGAATAAGGAAAACAGGGGATAGCAAAAGCTTTAATCATGACAATAATTTGTACTCTTTATTCCTCTGATCACTCTCTTTTCATCTTCAGAATTCCTCAGGGTTCTGTTCTCTTCTCTTTTTTTCACCCTTCATCTTATTCCTATAACTCTTCCACTCCTATGTTTCCAAATATATCAAAATCTGTAATCTCAAACTCATGGTATCTTGGTCAAAGAGTATCTTGTCACAGTAAACCTAGTCACCCAAGTTAGAAATCAACCTGGACTCTTTCCTCTCCTTCTTTTCATACGTAGTCAATGAGTCGAATCTATATTTACTGCTCAAATTTCTCTCAAATTCATTTCTTCCTCTTCATCTTTAATCTTATTTCTCAGTGTAGGCGCTGATCTTGTCTCATCTAGAGCATAGCATCAACTTCCTTACTGATTCCACTCCTGCCTTACTCCAATTCACCCCTCCAAATGGTATCAGAGTACTATTTTAAAGCACAAATCTGGTTGTGTGATGGCCCTGCTTGCAATTCTTCAGTGGCTTCCCAGCCACTTACAGGAGTTCAACAAGATCCTTCATTGCCTAGATCCTGACTCCTTACCAGTCTCATTTCCTACCACTCCCTCACATGGCCTATGGGCCGTGCATACAAAATAACCTGTCCAAGGTCACAGAGCTGCTAAGTACAATAGAAGGGATCCAAACCTGGAATAGGAAAGACGTTAAAATTATCTAAAATGTCTACTTTTTCTGTGTTATCAGGTTTACTCTCTGTGTTTTAGTCCTATATCCTAAATCTGGCTTCACCGAAAGCGAAATACATATTTTAAAAGCCTCAAGTAAAAAAAAAAACTCCCACAGGCCTTTTTGTAATTGGCAAACCTGTAGAGTTAAGAAATGAAGACTGATTCTTAACAACTCTAGAAGAAAATATGAGGAATGATAATTTAGCGCTATTCTATATTAAACCACTCTTATTTATAATCTCTGGATTCTGAAGGTATTTTAAGATTTAATAATTTCAATAGATTATAGATCTTAATGACTTATCTCCTTAAACTTTGTATAAATTGAGAGTTTGGTAATTTTTGTTTTAATTTCTGAATGCATTCCCCAAAAAAAGGAGCTCCAGAGTACAACATAATCTTCCTTGCGTCCTTCGAAAAATCAAAACACATTATTTAAATGCTAGGTAATATATTTTCTAATAACCCACAAGTTTTTACAGCAAAGAATTCATTGCATTTGACAAGCACTTCTTCTAGGATAATAAGCTTCATTCCAAAATAGAACCTAGAACCTCTAAACTTAAGCTTTTACAATATTAATAAACTTAAAGAGCAATACGAGCTCAACCTTTGAATGTGAGATCCAAGTTCAAGTTAAGCCCACAAGTCGATGAGTCAGTATAGACGTATGTTCTAGTACAGTAAGTTTTAAACCTCGCTTTAAAATAAAATCTTATTTGTAACAGAGAAAGCAGATCTGAGCTAGCTGAACCTCTTCTCTCTACTCTATGCCCAACTATCTTTCCTGCTTGTAGTGCCTGAGGGCACCTCCACGAACAGTTCGAAATGCACATTTCTATTGGAACTAGATATTAGGGTAGGGGTAAAAGAAGGGGCAAACCAAGTAAGAGAACGAAACACAAATGGTTCATTACGATCACTTTCACTACATGAAAGCAAACAAAATTTTGTTGAGCAAACCTGAAGCACTGTGGACATGATAGGCCTGCCAAGATAACAGAAATAAATTCTGGATACTTCAGCCTAACTCATTTTGGTATACCTCTCCACTACCTCTGGCCTCTGGATATTCTCAGATTAGAAGGAAAAAATACCAAAACTTGGGTTATGCAAAGATGCTCTATATCTGTATGCAACTTCAATGACTAGGAAATGTCCAATAATACTTTATCCAGGTCATTTTCCCTGAGTCTGATAAAAAATATCCTTAGTCCTAGCTAGATGATCTGGAGAGGGATATAAATGCAACATTTTAAAAGGCTTAAGAGTTAAAAAAAAAAAAAAGTATTAACTACCATGGATTTTTCTTTGTTTTTCTAATAAGATCAAAGATTTAAACAATATTGCTTCATTTTTCCCTAACTTCCCAAAAACTAAAAATAAAAGAACACTTTTAGGTCCAAGATTTAAGTCAACAGTTTTCCAAACTATTTTTTTCTTTTTTGGATGCAAAACTCTTTCTATAAATGAAATCCTTCTTTGATGTATAGGATTGTTCCATATACAAATCCAGATATCATAAAATGTACTGTACCCTGATATTGTTTTATAAACAGTTTTTGAGGGGAATGACAGGTTTCAGAGTACTAGGCTGATGGAAGGGAGAGTAGAAAGGGGGAAGAGAAGATCCTCTATTTCTTATAAGAGAGGAAAAATCAGGACGTTAACAATTCAAGGCAGAAAGGGAAGCAAACGTAGTAATAACTAAAATATACTAAGTACTTACCATGTTCCAGGCCCTTTACATGCCTTATCTCATTTATCTGCCTGATAATAAGAAGAGTTCAGCAGGAAAGAAATGCCTTAAAGATCCAGTGGGAATTACTGTGAATTTCAACACAACATTTCTGCAATTATTCTAAGATACCAACTTGCCATCTTATTTCCTGAGATTTGTGTGGGAAGGACTTAAATTTTAAAAGAGAAAAAAGAAAAAACTTGAAGAGGCTGTGTTAGGGAAAAAAAAAATCTATAAATAAATACTGTTGATAATTAGTTCTACTGCATGATCATTTCATAGTTTAAACTTGTACAACTGGCTCTGGAGAAAAAAAAGGAAGGAAAGGGATGCTCAGAACTGAATAGGAGGAGAATTGGAATTCTCTCAGAGAAGAACTCATATTTGAAGTGAACTCTCTTTTTTTACATTTTTTTTATAAAGCACATTCAGATAGTAGCAACTGATTATAAGATCTTAACTGCATGAAGAACCCAGGAAGGACACAGCACAGCAGGCAAAATGAGAGAAAGGTACTGAAAGAAGGAGCATCATTGGTTCACCTTCTACTTAAAACACCAGGGACTAGTAAAAACTGTCAAAGAACCAGAGACCATTAAAAATAAACCAAAACACCCGTAACCTATCCACTGATGCTATGAAGGGCTCTGAAATCTAAGCTTTGGGGGAAGAACAGTCTCCCCGTGATTTCATTGGAGACTGACACCAAAGTTTCCAAAAGGCTGGCCTGAAAATATTTCAAGAAGTAGGCAGAAGTCAGAGTCAGCGCCTTCCCACTGCAATGTATTTCTAACACTGTTCAAAATAGCTGGCAACATTTTTCTGTTTTCCTGACAGAAGGCACTTACTGCTTGCTTGGCAAGAAAACCAACTCAGAGGCCTTCACAGCAGGGAGGCCAATCAAAACCCCTACTGCAATCACAATGCCGCAAACCTGTGACTCAGGTATTCCCCAAAAGCAAAGCTTCTTTAAAGTAGTTTCTTCCCTAAGCTTTGGACAAAGATGCACACAATTAATTCTGTGAAGGGAAGAAGAGCAAGTAACCTAATGGTTAAAGTTACCAACTAGGAAGCCTTAGGCAAGTTACTTAAGTTACTTTGTACACTTCCCTAAATGTAAAATGGGAAAATAAGTATCTGTTCCTATTTTTCAGGAATGTGGTGAGGCTACAGAATGAATGTGAAACCTCACAAAAAAAAGCAGCAGCAACAAAAATTCAAGGTTATAAAGCGAATATGCATAGTGCAGGATTAAGAGCATAAACTCTGGAGATGCCCCTGCCATTTGCAGGCTGTATAACCCAAGTCATTTACTTGAGCTTTCCATGCTTCAATTTCCTCATCTGTAAAATGGGCACACAAATTATAACAATATTCAACTCATAGGCTTTAGTGAGGATTAAATGAGTTTATGTTGTGTACAGGGCACACAGTAAGTGCCATATGTATTAACTATTACTATTAGTATTTATGTCTAAAATGTCTTAGCATAAAACAGCCAAATCACCATAAAGACAAAAGGCACTGTCTATAGGTGAGTGCATGCAGAGACCAGGCTGCACCTCTGATATACTGTTAAAGGATTTAAAGGCTAACAATATGGACCAAAGAAATAAAATCAGGGGGAAAGAAAGGGGGTGGGGGTAGGAGGTAGAGGGAGTCCATGCCTTGCCAAGAAATCTTGGTGACTTGAGCTTTCTAAATAAAGAGAGAGTAAACTGTTCTGGTTTTCAACAACCCAGAGAAGTGTTGAAAACTCAGATTCAACATATAGGAAAGAACTCACAATGCCTCTTGCTTGCCTGGATTATGGGACAGCAATTATTAGAAAATGCTGTACCCAGAGTTTCAGGGCCATGAAAAACTCAGGGAAAGAGGCATTCACAAAATCACTTAGGAAAAATTTTCCCAAATAAAAGGGTATAGGGAGAGATGTCTGAAATAGGAGAACTATACTAAGCATCTGCATTCAGTTTCCAGAGTATATCATGAGACAGCAGAGTTCCAAAGGATCTATTAGAAGAAGAGATGATATGAGGCTTCTCTCCAAGTCAATGATTACTGCTTTCTCAATAAAATATTAGTAGGCACCATTTAGGGATCCCTGAACTTCCTTATTTTCTTTCCTAGACATTAATTCATATGCAGTATCCTTTTGGGGCCTATACTGAAAGCCTTCTGGTAGGGCTGGAATGTGATTAATTACCCATCATTGTATTCCAGGCCTCTATAATGGATCATGCAGACCAATTTTATTAGACAAATTACATGAATCAAAACATAAGTCTTTGCTTGAGTCAGGAAATGGGCGTGGTGGCATCACCCAATCTTCTAGATACCCAGGAATGGACTACAAAATCCAGCCAAACAGTTTGCTTCCTTCAAGTAGTTATAAGTGAGGAAACATAAAAGGAATGCTGTTTAGGCTCAGTAATACTAAGCGTATAATGGTATAATGGAGTGGTAATAACACCAGTCTGAATTATGTGCTATCTTTCATTGGAGACATTCACACTGACTAATCAGTGTCACCCCTTTTTTACTGGGAGGGGACACAAAGAACTGTGAGCAAGATTTCAAGGACTTGCCCAAGATCACACTGACTCAGAAACAAACCTGAGGGTGAATCAGTGTTCTGATTTCCACAAAATCTCTGCCTCTCTCAAGAGCTTCGAAAGCCCTGTGTGATGGTTAGGGTCATGTGTCAACTTGGCCAGGTAATCCTGCCTGGCTGTCTGGTCAAGCAAGCACTGGCATATCTGTTGCTGTGAGGACATTTTGTGGATTTAAATCATAAGCATGGTGATGGTATCCATGGCTGATTACATCTGCAGTCAGCTAAAGAGAGCGTCTTTTGCAATGAATGACACTTAATCTAATCACCCCAAGGCTTTTAAGGAGAATTCAGAAGAGAGAATCTCTCTGCTTCAGCCAGCCAGCCTCTCCTGGGAAGTTTGTTGAGGAGCTTCATTGCAGCTGCTGGCTCAAGGCCTGCCCTACAGATTGTGGACTCCTGCACCCCCATAGTTGCACAAGACACTTTTATAAGTCTTACACTTACAGATATCTCCTGTTGGTTCTGTTACTCCTAGAGAACCAGAACTAATACACCCCTTCTCTTTCATAATCCTTCCTGGGCTTCTAGTCCCTGTCACTGAGTGTTCTGTATGAGACAGCTCAGGGGCAGTATACCACACTGGACAGAAGGTCATGCTGCAGAAGGAACTACTATGAGAACCACAAGCCATTAAAAAGCATCCCTTTGTGGCACTAGCAAGCCATTTCTTTGGTCTCCTGTGCTGCCAAAAGTCTTTAAAATGTTATCACCTGGGCAGGCCACGATGGCTCAGCAGGTAAGAATGCTTGCCTGCCATGCCCGAGGACCTGGGTTCGTTTCCCGGTGCCTGCCCATGTTAAAAAAATAATAATAATAATTAAAAAATGTTATCACCTTCTAAAAAGCACATATCTAAACATTTTACAGTTCTCCACTGGCAGGGGATGAGGGGAAGGAGGGATTATTATTTACATTCTATTAAAGCTACTTGTGTATAAGGATTAAAAAGTGATGCTTATTACCTAATTCCACCTGTATGTTCAATTTAATTGAACACCATAAGTACAGGGAATCTTGAATAAGGTGTGAGATCTTGCTGATGTGTGCGGGTTACTATGATGCCCTGAAACATCCCAGAGTCATTTGGGGCAGTGAATAAAGAAGAATTTACAAAGTGCCCTTGGGGGACTGGGGAGAAAGGAGGAAATATTTAACTTCCCCATTTGGAGAATTTATGATATTCTCACAAGCAGCAGAGACAACCAAATCAACAGACTGAGCCCTCGATCTTGGGGTTCACCCCTATGAAACTTATTCCTGCAAAGGATAGGCTAAGCCTACTCATAATTATGCCTAAGAGTCACTCCTACTTATAATGATGCCTAAGAGTCTTTTGTTGCTCAAATGTGGCCTCTCTCTCTAAGCTAACTTGGCAGATGAACTCACTGCCCTCCCCCCTGTTTAGGACATGACTTCCAGGGGTATAAATATCCCTGGCAACGTGGGGCAGAACTCTCGGGATTTGCCAGGACTCGGCATCCCAGGATTGAGAAAGCCTTCTTGACCAAAAGGGGGAAGAGAGAAATGAAACAAAATAAAGTGTCAGTAGCTGAGAGATTTCAAACAGAGTCGAGAGGTTATCCTGGAGGTTATTCTTATGTGTTATGTAGAGATCCCTTTTTAGTTTATGGGTATTAGAGTGGCTGAAGGTAAGTATCTGAAACTGTTGAGCTGTATTCTAGTAGCCTTGATTCTTAAAGATGATTATATAAAGATATAACGTTTACAATGTTACTGTGTGATTATGAAAATCTTGTGTCTGATGCTCCTTTTATCCAGGGTATGGACAGATGAGTAAAAAAAAAAATAGATTAAAAAATAAATAAATAATAGGGGAGTATAAGGGGTAAAATAAATGGGATAGATGGAGATACTAGTGGTTAATGAGAGGGAGGGGTAAGGGGTATGGTATTTATAAATTTCTTTCTTTTTCTGGAGTGATGCAAATGTTCTAAAAAATGATCTTGGTGATGAATACAAAACTATGTGATGATATTGTGAGCCACTGATTGTACACCATGTATGGAATATATGTGTGTGAAAATTTGACAATAAAAAAAAGTGATGCTTAGTTCTAGTTAAAATGAAAATAGGTGATTTTCAAAACTGCAAAAACTAAAATGTGGGCAAAAACACAAATAGCTAAAGTATGTATTATAGGTTTGTCATGCCAACTGAAATTAAGGTTGGTAATCAACTGCTTCTTTCTGATTACCCTTTGTCTCCACTTAATCGCAGCAAGGACCACAAGTGCATCAGAAGAAACTGCAAATCTGTTTGTGCAAAGAATGGAGAGCGTAATTAAATACTAACCGTTACCACAGTTGCCTTAATGTCAAGATATAAGAATGAAGACCTCGTGTTAGGGCCTGTAGAAGTGATTCAGCAATTCCACTGCATAGTTGGGCCACTATCAACATCAGAGATTTTCACTTCAAAGGTGCAGTATTTAAAAAGATATTTATGAAGTTGCCCTTTTTGCATATGGCAGACTGGTGTTCTGGGTAAAAACGATACAAGACAGGAAGTGATACAGTGTTAACTAAAGTCGGTGTGTACGAGGGGAAATGGGGAAATTCTGAATGACAATCTGTACACCACCTTCAAGAGAACAACACAAGAGGTGAGAAAAGACAATAACATGAGTCACTGGGGTTGAAAAGAAGAGACTGACAAGGAAGAATGAACAAATACAATGGATCTAGTGAATTCTAAAGCAATTTGCTTTTAAGCTTTCCTCTTTTAGTTCAATCTGCGTCACTTTGACTTTCCTTAAAGTTGTGTGGGAGAAAAAAAGAGAAATGGAATTTCGCAAAGAAATCTGTTCAAAAAAATATGTAGAGAAAAATTTTGAAGGTAAAATTTTTATGAGAAAAAAAATTTTTATAAGGACTTTCTTGGTCCCAGATATGATGTAACAAATATATATCTAGACAGCTTTTCTATGGAGAAAAGAATCAAGTTCCCCTTCTAGTGATAGCGCATCCGTTAATGTAAAATGAAAACCTGATTTATAATTTAACGAGGATTCCACTTGCCTTTCCTGCCTGGGATGTTAGATTTAAAAGAAACAATGAAGATACTGTTTGGGGAACAGAGACTCTAAGAAAGCATTATTTGTCTATCACATCATATAGAATTCTGGACTAAATGAAAGAGAAGACAGGGGACTGTTTTAAATATATAGCTCACTGAAAATGAAAGGGAGGAAAACAGAGACTCAATGAAAGTTTAATCATCCTCTTTTAAGAGCCCTGTGACCTTTATCACTTAAGTTACAACAAAGGAGTTGACATAAATCCTTAAAGGGTTAATCTAAGATGAAAATTCAGGAGTACTAAACATTCAATAGTTCTGAGAAACAAGAAATTCCCAATCTTGGTCTAAAAACCCTTGAAGAACTGCAATTCTTTTTCTCTACTATGAGAAATTAGGGGTAATAATTAAGTTACAGTGAACATGTAGTTACCAGGCACTCAAGTCCCAAGGTCTTCCCACTGATTGCCTGCCTTCTGAGGAGGCAGTGAGGACCATTTAATCAATTACCCCAGTGTAGGCACACCTAAGTCAAAAGAAACATCACACAACCTGAAGGATGGGATTTTACCAATTACTGTTACATGATCAACATTCTCACCATCACCACAATTGATCTTTCTCAATGTGGTCAAAACACAGTGTGGTAGTTTGAAGCAGGCATGCACCCCAGAAAAGGCCATGTCCTTTTAATCCACTCCTATGAGTGTAGACCTATTGTAGGTGGGAACTTTTGATTAGGTTATTTCAGTTGAGATGTGGCTCACCTCATTCAAGGTGGGTCTTAATCCTCTTATTGGAGTCCTTTATACACAGAAGCTAAGAGGTAAAATTCAGAGAAGCTCACAGAGAAACACCTAGAGAAGTTTAGAGAAAAAGCCACAGATGGAGAAGCCAGGGGCTGAAGCAACAAAACCTAGGCAAGAAGGACCAGCAGATGTTACCAGGTGCCATGCTATCTGACAAAGGAGCTGCCAGTAACCAGTCTTCAGATAATGTTGATGCCTTAATTCAGACATTTCCACAGCCTTGGATTGTAATTTGTAACCTAATAAATCCCCATTGTCAAAATCAGTCCATTTCTCGAGGCATAATAAAGTGTCAATGGCTGAGAGATTCCAAATAGAGTCCAGAAGTTATCCTGGAGGTTATTCTTATGCATTAAATAGATATCATCTTGTTAGTCAAGATGTAATGGACAGGCTGGAGGGAACTGCCTGAAAATGTAGAGCTGTGTTCCAGTAGCCATGTTTCTTGAAGATGATTGTATAATGATATAGCTTTCACAATGTGACTGTGTGATTGTGAAAACTTTGTGTCTGATGCTCCTTTTATCTACCTTATCAACAGACGAGTAAAACATATGGAATAAAAATAAATAATAGGGGGAAAAACAGTTAAAATAAATTTAGTAGATTGAAATGCTAGTGGATCAATGAAAGGGAGGGGTAAGGGGGTAGGTATGTATGAATTTTTTTCTGCTGTCTTGTTATTTCTTTTTCTGAATTGATGCAAATGTTCTAAGAAATGATCATGATGATGAATATCCAACTATGTGATGATACTATGAATTACCGATTATATATGTAGAACAGAATGATCATATGTTAAGAATGTTTTTGTTTGTTGTTACACTTTCTTAAAAAAATTAATTAAAAAAAAATCAGTCCATTTCTGGTATACTGTATTTCATCAGCTTTAGCAAACAGAAATATCCAGCAACAGGCTAAATTCAGCAATTAACCACTAGGTGTTTTTTTTTTTTTAATTTGCATATGGGCAGGAGGCACCAGGGCTCGAACTCCAGACCTCCAGCACGGCAGGTCGGAGCTCTACCTACTGAGCCACGGCAGCCGCCCTAACCACTAGGTTTTAAGTTCAATGAAGGCAGGGAACATATTTTATTCATTGTAATATCCTAGAAATCAACATGGTGTCTACCACATAGTTTGCACTCAATGAATGTTTTACTAAAATAAAATGTTACCATGTAAAATGTCCGAGTCATCTTCAACAAAATCGATGTCTCTCAAGTCCCATTCTGCATAATTGTCAAACTCCTGTTTAGGAAAAAAATCCCCACCCCAAACCACCAGCTTTAATTAATGCCTTCACAGTAGTCATGATTCAGTGAGAAACAGAAAACACACAAGCAAACACCTGTTCAAAAATACGGAATGGATGGATAGCCCTATCTTCAGGAAAAAAAAAGTTCCTATTGCTTGGTCCTCCATTTGTAACACAAAACAGAGTGGTATTTTATATTTAAATGTAAAAACAACAAAATTATATATATAGGTATGTGCATACGTGTGTCTTTCTGAAGGAGAAAACCATTCTAATAACTTGGAGGCAAATCTGATACAAGTAGTCTGGTTAGAAATAAGGATCTCTTTTGGAGTGGGGTGGGTGAGGCATTGCTTGAAAAGTTGGCTACTGAGGGCCATTATCCACTCTCTACCACTTGTAGTTTCATTGTGCCCTGCCCACCCTTCCAAAAGGCTGGGAATTGGTCCAGTAACAGGTGGGAGCCCGTTAGTAGCAGTAGCAGTGATGTGGGCCTGACAGCTCTGCTTTAAAAGACACACATGTGCCTTTTAAACACATATTGAGTTGGCTGGCCAACTTAAGTTTTATGTTCCCAGCAAAGGGGTACTGGGGTTATTTTCTGGTGGTAGCAGCATGTCACTAAAGCAGGCCTTTTGATATATTAAAATTAAAAAAATATATATATATATGGAATGAGTTCTTGGTGGTAATATAAAATGGTACAACCACTGTAGAAAACAATTTGGCAGTTTCTTAGAAAATTAACTATGGAATTTCCATATGACCCAGCAATCCCATTACTAGGTATATACTCAAAAGAACCAAAGCAGGGACTCAAACAGATATTTGCATACCAATATAACTGGCACAAAAGGGCAAATATTTTATAATCTCACTGATATGACATAATCAGAATAAGCAAATAAAATTCAGAGTCAGAAAACTAGAATACAGGTTACCAGGGATTGGGGAGGGTATAGGGAATGGGGACTTAATGCTTACTTGGTACAGAATTTCTGTTGGGGTGATGGAAAAGTTTTGGTAATGGCTGATAGTGTTGATAGCAAAACACTGTGAATGTAATTAACATCACTGCATTATATATCTGAATAGGGTTAAGGGAGGAAATCATAGATTGTATTTATGATACTAAAATAAATTTAATAAAAAATTAAAAAACAAAAACCTGAATGGGGTAAAAGGTTAGAACACTTCCACAAGTTACAGGAAATCATGAGAAAAATCTGAGACACTTTGAGGCAGTAGTGACAGCAATAAATTAAAATAGACATTCAAGAATGAAGCCATATCTATCGTTCCAAAAATGAAAAGTGACTTGTTCATTCTTGTGAAAACTTAACTTTTTTGAGTAGGCTTTCTAGCATTCAGGTAAGAAAAATGTCTGCATTAATTCATCTACCCTTTTCTATCTTTTGAGGACTCTATTCAATAACAATGTTTACACAGTTCAACAGGCATATTTGTTCATATCCTATTCAATGAGTACAAACTGTGGCAGTATTGTCCATGCTCCGCAGTTTCATCTTTTATCAACAAAATGCTGACCTGGGGGTGGCTGGCAAAACTGTAGTGTGTTAAACTTTCAAGTTATGTCCAGGAGCATTGTAGATGTGGATTACACAATAAATCCATAGAATTGTGTTACATTTTGTTAAATAAAATTAACTGGCTGCCTGCACTGAACATTGCTGAAGGGCACCTCTTTCCAGAAGACAAAAATAATTGATCTACATACAGTGTTTTTTTGAGAAAATGGAATACAACAAGGCTGCCCATAAACAACACCTGGTGATAACATTAGTTTCAGTTAATTAGAGACAGTTTATCAAATGGATGAGCATACCATGCTAATCAATGTATATCTGCTGTTTCCATTTTGTAAGACCCCCCTATGTAAAATGGAAATAGCATCAGCCAAAAAGAACATTTTCTCACTTGCTTCCACACTCACCCCATTTGAAATCTCCCTTTCCACGCCCTCAGTGGGGCTCCCTTCTACTTTCTGAATGGGATGCTGCCCGATTCATCAGCTGTGAGATCCTAATTTGTACAAAGAGTTTTCCTTTTATCAATCCAACCCATCTGGCTGGCTGAGAAACATGTAGTTTTAGGTCTTTGACTTCTTTTAGCAATGTTTTATAGTTTTCTGTGTACAAGTCCTCCACATAATCTATAAACTGCTTTGGGTAGGACTAAAATCTTAATATTTAGTCTTCCAATCCATGAACACGAAATGTCCTTCCATTTATTTAGTCGTCTTTGATTTCTTTTAGCAATGCTGGAACATGCAGTTTTAACACACATTCACCATTCTTTATATACTTGTGAATACAGTACAGTAAAGTACCGTTAATGGACCAAATTCAGCCCATTGCCTATTTTTATAGTTTTATTGGAACACAGGCATGCTCACTGTTTATATATTATCTATGGCTGCTTCTGTACTATAATGGCAAAATTTAGTTACAACAGAGACTGTGTATGGCCTGCAAAATCTAAAGTATTTGCTATCTGGTCCTTCACAGAAAAACTGATAGAGCATAACAACCGTGAAACCCCTGGGTAGGTATGAGAATCAGACTGTGGAAATCTCATACCTACTAAGGAAGTGGGAGCCAACACCAATCAATGTCACTTAAGTCTCCTTTTAGTGGTATGGAACCCATGGATAAAAGATAATAGGCTCCTCAGAAATAAACACCTTGTACTCTTGCTAAAACAAGTTTCTCCTACCTCAATGAAGTCTGCTCGAGCTGGCATGTATCCTGCCATATCCCGAGAAAGCAGGGAATCAAAAGTAGGCCGGGGAGGGTCATCCGTAGCTGAAAGAAATTAGAATTTTTCTTAGTTACTTAATAAAACATTGACATGAAAAAGTGATAGAGAAATAGCCTTCATTTACACTCTGAAATTTTTTTTTTGGAGAAAGTGTCTAAGAGAATTAGGAAGACTGAAAAGGTTTGAAAAGGGAAAACTAAAAGATAATAAGGTATTATGGAAACACAGACTGATTTCTTAAAAAGGAAAATAAGACCTAGGAAACCCTCTAAGTAAATATGCAGAAGCTTCCATTGGCTTTTGCTTTCCTAACATGAAGGATCGAGTCCAAGGACCTTTCATTATTATTATTATTATTATTATTTAATATTAGAAAACCTAAGTATTTACCTTATCTTGTTCAGTGTCCTTACCTCTCAGGACCAATCTCGATTTACAAATTTCAGCTCAGAGGCAAAAAACACTGGATTTGGAAGTCAGCTGAAACTGAGTTCTAGTTCTAATATTCATTAATCCCATAACCTTGTACAAATTATTTAACCTTTCTGAATCCCAATTCACTTCTAAAATGAGGAAAGCACTGACAGTGCCTATCTCACTGGGTTGCTGTGAAGAACAAAAGGTCTAAAGGATAATGAGAACAAAGTGCTATTATCCAAAGTGCTATGCAAATAGGATATACCCCTAGGCTCCAAGTTAGTCAGCTAGAAGACTGTATCTAGAGAGTATGAGGTAAGGGAAAAGAGAGGGGGAAACATGCATATCTCATTACTTATGCTTTGAGAGTCATTTAGGAAAGATGTCCATTTATAATTCATCATGTTTTTGCCTATGTTTTGTTAAAAGTCCCATGGGTCCCTCAGCCACACGAGATTAAAAAAAAAGTTTGCTATCATGGTCACAACCAAATGAACAACAATAACAATTTGCTTCTTGGACTTAATACTGGAGTGATTAATAATTTATCAAACACTATGATATCAAATACCTATGATCATAAACTCTTCAAAGGAACTGCAAAAAAGGCCTATACTCGTAACAGGGTGAGAAGGTCCTTTTCGGGCATCAAATCTTACAGAACAAGCATTAAAATTAATTGATATGCTTCAAGGACTCAGAACGGGTGGCTCGGTTGGCTCCACAAACTCTGAGATCCCAGGATAGAAATCTGATCCCTGGGATATGTTTCCTCCTGGACACAGTATGGCCCCGACTCTCAATAACTGCTATGTTAAGTCCTATCTTCCATAATTTATTTCATTAAACCACTACTGAATCTGCCACTGAAACAGGGCCAAAATATGAGCTAAGTATGCCATATGAAAATAAAAAGGCACTTACAGTGAAATGGAATAGCTGTGTCAGCAGTTTTTGCCTCCTCTGCTTGCTTCAGGTTCAGCAAGGTAGATGCAAACAAAGGGTTGTTGATGAAATGCTTCATATAGTGCTTCTCACACTCCTCCTTGGTCTTGGTACACATCTGATTGGCGACATCCTGCCTAAAGGAGAATGGGGAAAAGAGAGGGAAGCAGTGCTTTCATTTATGTATAATGCTAAAAGCATGGTTTGTTCTTTCTATCTTTGAAGTCATAGCCATACGATGTCTACAATCTGATACCTTTAAACTGATGTCATGGAGATACTTGTAGAAAAATGAGACAAATACAAGGTTAGTATTAGTATAATCTGACATTCCAATTCCTACTATTCCAAGACACAGAAAGATTATCTAAAAAGTCCCTTCATTTCCACCAAAAGAAAGGATAATCACTAGAAAATTTGTAAATAGGTAGCCCAAAAGGAAAGAGTTGCTATAAATAATAAGCCACTTGAGAATACTAAAATGTACATAAATACAGTTTTACATTTGCATGTTGTTTTATAGTTTACAAAACACTTCATATGAACAGATATTTATTTACTAGAGCTCCTATTATAAGGCAGGCACCAAGCTAGAAACAGTCACAACATAAATTAAATTAATTATAATATTAATTTTGTGGCATATGTATTTTTACTATCTCAACAGGAGAAAAAATGAAGTCCAAAGAAGTTAACAAACTTATTCAAGGACACAAAACAACTAAGTAACAAAGGCAGAACTTGTGCCCAAGAGGCAGGAATGAAAGCTCTTAAAAGTCTCCACCTCAAAGAACAAAGGAATATCAATACTGCAGGGTGTTGAAAATAGATGGTAATTCGTATTTTAAAATTTTAATTTATGCATGAGACTAGAGCAAAAAATTTTTATTTGGTATAAAATTTATATTTTGACTACGGGTGCATTTCCTAATATAACTTATATGGACAACTTAACAGAACACCATAGTACATGGAACCTTGAGTAGGGCATGAGATTTTGTAGGTTTGTCCAGAGTGATGTCCAATAAATCCCAGAGTGATTTAAACAGTGAATAAAAAAGTATTTGCAAAGTCCCTTTGGGGAGAAAAGGGAAAAATTCAACTTCCCCAAGTGGAGAATTCTTGATATTCTCACAGTGGGAACAACCCCAAAGCAAGAGGCTGAGCCCCCAATCTTGGGGTTTGTACATACGAAACTTAATCCTGCAAAGGACAGGCTAAGCCTACTTAAAATTACGCCTAAGAATCACCCCAGGTGAACCTCTTTTGTTGCTCAGATGTGGCCTCTCTCTCAGCCAACACGACTAGCAAACTCACTGCCCTCCCCCTCTCTACGTGGGACATGACTTCCTGTCAACATGGGATAGAAATCCTAGAATGAGCTGAGACTTAGCACCAAGAGATTGAGAAAACCTTCTTGACCAAAAGGGGGAAGAGAGAAATGAGACAAAATAAAGCATCAATGGCTGAGAGATTCCAAACAGAGTCGAGAGGTTATCCTGGAGGTTATTTTTACGCATTAAATAGATATCACCTTTTTAGTTAAGGTGTGATGGAGAGGCTGGAGGGAACTGCCTGAAAATGTAGAGCTGTGCTGCAGTAGCCATGTTTCTTGAAGATGTTTGTATAATGATACAGCTTTCACAATGTGACTGTGATTGTGAAAACTTTGTGCCTGATACTCCTTTTATCTACCTTATCAACAGACGAGTAAAACATATAGATTAAAAATAAATAAATAGAGGGAAAAAATGTTAAAATAAATTTAGTAGACTGAAATGCTAGTGATCAATGAAAGTGAGGGGCAAGGGGTATGGTGTGTATGAATTTTTTTGTTTTCTTTTTCTGAATTGATGCAAATGTTCTAAGAAATGATCACGATGACGAATATACAACTATGTGATGATATTGTGAGTTACCGATTATATATCAAGAATGGAATGATCATACGGTAAGAATGTTTGTGTTTGTATATGGTTGTATTTTAATAAAAAAAAGTCCTCACCTCAACTTTTCTCCTCTATAGCACTTTACCTGTCCTTCTCCTAAGGAATTATTATATGCTGCTTTGTGTATAACAGTTGTGTGCATGTGTGTAAAAAAAAAGGATATATGTATATATATATATATATATTTCCGCTACTAGACTATAAGTTTCCCAAGGGCAGGATTTATGTCTTTTTTTTTTTTTAATAATTGAAATAGTTTTAGGATTTATGTCTTAATTCTTAGTCATAGCCTCCTCGCCACTTAGCCTGGTGCCTTACCCACAGTAGATGTAGAAGGCATTAAGTAGTCCTTTTCGTGATCTTTGCTAATACACAACAGACACAGGGAAGATTAGCCCATTTTAGAGGGTCAGAATGGCTAGCAAAAAATAAAAAATTAAGTCAAAGATGACAAGCAAGTTCTCATGAGTGATCACTTTTTCTTCCTTCTTTGATATTTCCTAAAGTACATGATATTTTATGATGCTCACTAAATGCTGGATGAATGAACACAAGCAAAATGCGAACTGAACTCAGGTCTTCTTCAGGGCCCTTAGCAAGAAAGATTATAGGAAACCAAGACAGGGAGGATCTAGTTAAAAGTTCTTCACTAATAAGGTATATGATAATGAGAGGTCATTTTAACTCCCTAAGCTTCATTATATTTTATTCATGAATAATATATATTGACTAATGCCTTTTAAACAATAAAAATCATCAGTATGAAAGGGGTAAAAAATCAAAGTGATATTATTACTGTTATTTGATTTTCATCCTAGGGCAATAGCATTGAGGGCTATTCAATCTTACTAAACTTAGACTTAGGCAGATATTTATAAATTAAAAACAGAAAATGCTTAATCTAAACTGCCCCACTACTCAGAAAGGAACAATCAGCCTTCCCAGTGTTGCTACACCCAGTGGCCTTTTAAAGCTACCCAGCCATGGACTACTAAGCATTCCATATTTCCTGTGAGGCATTTCAGCCTGGGGAAATAATGTGCAAAGGGGAAGAAGACTTGTATCTAAATCATGGGTCAGTAGGAAAGCAAATTATGGTTTCTAAATTCTTCTTTTCAAGGCTCCTCCCTTTACCCTTCACATCGCTTCCTCCCTAAGTCCTCTAGGGCCGGACAATTCAAAGCACCAAGTTCTCACCAATTTCCAAAGCCACAGTCCATCACAGCTTCTAAAAGGGCCATTTCTTCTTGAGCAGTCCAGCTTGGATCAAGAACAGGAAAATCTGAAGTCTAAGGAGAAAAAAGTTTTATCTAAGAACAGAGAAAGAAATAGATTCTAGGAACCCCAACTGTAGCACTAGTTTATTGTTGAATGACTGTCTTTCTTGTGGTACTGGAAGGTACCTCAAGTACATTCTCATTAGCTGCCCACCTCCTGCACCCTTAATTTACCACTAGCTAGAAGAGCCCCTAGTAAAAAATATCACCCATAAATTCCATGAAACTCACACAGAAATATGCATTTTTAAAACTATCACAAAGGTAGAGCTCAATACTAAGGTAGTATTATTCTATTTCACTAAAAAGAGGGGAATACAAATACGCATGTGTTTATATATTTTTAAACGGAGGCATAAGCCATATATTAAAAAACCAACAAACAAAAAAAACCAGTTACCCACGAGGGAGGGAAGAGAATAGGGTAGAGAGAACAGGGCAGAAACTAGACCTTTCTGAATATTTGACTTTGGAAACACAAATATTGTAAATAATTATAAAAATAATTTAAAAATGCAATCCCTAAGAATCAAAAGCAGAATGTAACCAAAAAATATCCATGAATCAATTTGAAGGCATAATCACACAGAAAGGAACTATTCTAAGACTTAAAAATACAGAAATTTTCTTATATGTCCCTAGTAGAATATACCTTAAGAACAAAAAGAACTGCCAAAAAGTCTTAAACTGTTTTCCGTAGCTGAGCCAGTTTAAAGGTATTATGTACCCCAGAAAAGCCATGTTTTAATCCTGATCCAATCTCGTAGACACAATCCTTTCTTCTAAGCCTGATTCAATATTGCAGGGTGGAAAGTTTCAATTAGATTACCCCATGGAGGTATGACACACCCAATTGTGGGTATTAACTTTTGATTAGACGGAAATGTGACTCCACCCACTTCAGGTGGGTCTTGATTCATTTACTAAAATCCTTTAAAAGAAGAAATGTTTTGGAGAGAGTCAGAAATGACAGAGCTGACAGAAGGACAGAAGCCTCAGCGCTGACAGAAGCTTCACAGCGGAGCTGACATAGATGCGGACACACGGAGAACAGAGTCGTGGACGTTTGGAGGCCAAGAAGATGTTGCCATGAGATGTTAGGCAAGCCAGAAACTAGAGAGAGCCAAGGGAAGTCAAGGGATGAAAGCCAGCCCTGGAGAAGCAAAGTGAGTAACTCTGACAGGAACAGAAGCTATAGCATGGAGCCCAGGAATAAGGGACCAGCAAGGGACCAGGATGCCTTCCCAGATGATAAAGGTGTTCCAGATGCATCGCCCTTTCTTGAATTAAGGTATCTTCTCCTGGATGCCTTAGTTTGGGCATTTCCATAGGCTCAGAACTATAAACCTGCAACTTATTAAATTCCCCTTTTTAAAAGTCATTCCAGTTCTGGTACATCTCATTCTGGCGGCTTGCAAACTAATACAGTAGGGTTGGTACAGTTATTCTGAGATTACTGCATGTGTATGTGTTGTGGGGTAAAGCAAATAAGTGCATATACTAGTGTTTTGGGGAAAAGGGATTCTTGGCATGAAAAAAAGAAGTATAAGATCTATATAAAATAGTCCTATGTTTGAATTAAAAGTTCATGTGTGAGGGCGGGCCACGGTGGCTCAGCAGGTAAGAATGCTTGCCTGCCATGCCCGAGAACCCGGGTTTGATTCCCGGTGCCTGCCCATGTTTAAAAAAAAAAAAACAAAGTTCATGTGTGAGCTCTTGATGTATTTCATCTAAAAGAAAAAAAAGAGAGAGAAAGAAATTCATAACTGTGTCTTCTGGAACACAGAAACAATTCTAGAGAGAATGACAAACCCAGGAGCCATAAGCACTCTGGTGCCCAGTTTGTGATCTTTAAATACCATTTCCCACTATAAGAATCAGGGTGATTCCAGGTTTGGGTCAAAAAATGTACAAAACAAGCTTAGAACATTTTGTCATACCAGAAAACAGTGAAGCTCTCTCAAAGACTACAAGGGTCATAGCAAAAGGATTCGGGGGCCAACTCAGAAAGGCTCCCACTAACCAAAGACAGAACATTTTGAGCATCAATGGGGTAACTGTAAAGGACTGAAACTCATAAAATATTTTAAATCTTTAGAGGATGTAGGGAACCAATTCACATTTTTAAAACCAATCAATAAAGGGAAATATACATTTATCCTATCATTCCTGTAAAGATGACCAAAGAGATAATGGTAAGTTTCTTTTATAGAATTATTCTAACATAAATTTAAAGGAATAATAGAATGAAAAGATCACCATTTTACAATCCGTGCTCGAATTAATAGAGCTAGGAAATTATCATAAATGGCTAAAACCAAACTTGAATCTGTTTTAGCTTACAAAATTTAGATACCAATTTACAGTAAACACAGAAGACAGAAGAACTTGTTAATTTAAAAAATCCAAACTGTGGTACTATCTGTAAGACAAACAACCCATTTTTAAAAAATCAAATAAATTATGAGAAATGAGAGAAAGAGTGATATGGAAGGAGAACCCACAGAACAGAGTATACTTAAGAGGCAACCATTTGCAATGAATGAAACTTATTTGTATCCCAGTTAGAATAAACTTCAAAAAGAAAACAAAAAAAGATATATATACCACTGTGCACCCAGAAGAATAGCTAAAATGAATGGAGACTGACAATACCAAATATTGGTGAGAATATGGAATAGCTGGAACTCTCAAACATGGTAGAGGTATAAAATGATTCAACTAATTTGGAAAACTTTTTGGAAGTTAATTAAAACTTAAATATGAACACCTGAGGCTTTAACTGAGACTCTACAAAAAAGTTCATGCACTAAGTTTACTTTCCAGAAACCTATAACTTCCAACAGGCCAGGTGTTCTAGTTTGCTAGCTGCCAGAATGCACTATACCAGAAACAGAATGGCTTTTAATAAGGGGAATTTAATGAGTTGCTAGTTTACAGTTCTAAGGCTGAGAAAATGTCCCAATTAAAACAAGTCTATAGAAATGACCAATCAAAGGCATCCAGGGAAAGATACCTTGGTTCAAGAAGGCCGATGAAGTTCAGGGTTTCTCTCTCAAGTGAGAAGGCGCATGGCGAACACAGTCAGGGCTTCTCTCTCAGCTGGAAGGGCACGTGGCGAATACCGCGTCATCTTCTAGCTTTCTCTCCTGGCTTCTGGCTTCATGAAGCTCCCCAGAAGGCGTTTTGCTTCTTCATCTCCAAAGGTCGCTAGCTGGTGGACTCTCTGCTTCGTAGTGTTGCTCTCTCTGAATCTCTTTCTCCAAAATGTTTCCTCTTTTATAGGACTCCAGTAAACCAATCAAGATCCACCCAAATGGGTGGAGACATGTCGTCCCCTAATCTAGTTTAACAACCATTCTTAACTAAATCACATCATCCAGGGAGATGATTTCATTACAGTTTCAAACACACAGCATTGAATAGAGATTATTCTACCTTTATGAAATGGGATTTAATTTAAAACATGGCTTTTCTTAGGGGTCATACTTCCTTTCAAACCAGCACACCAGGTAAGCCCTAAAACCCAGAAAAGCCAGGCTCTCCAAGGGCATCAACTAATTTCATTCCCATATTCTATATTGTCAACACCCCTCTCCAACATGAAAAAGTTAGAATGGGCATACCCAAAGATGCCTATATATTGGGAGAAGGTTCAATGGAAGAAGAGGAGCTATAACAGAGAATGATAGGATTTAAAAAATGAGCATGACAGATGAATCACTATATTGATATTTTAGTCTCTAGTGTTTTGGAGGAGCTAGATGGAAAAACCTAAAGTTGTGGAATGATGACCCATACCAAAGTTTGAAATCTGTTCTGAAACTACTTAAAATGTACTTTGAAAATTATTGCTTTTTTTTGTGTGTATATATGTTATACTTCACAATAAAAAATGTTAAAAAAAAAAAAACTTAAACATTCATTTACTACCCAACGATTTCACTCTTAGGATTTGCTGAAGAAAAATGAAAATAAATATTCACAAAACATCTTATACAAGAATGTTCATGGCATTTTTATTCCTAAGAGCCAAAAACTGGGGAAAGCCCAGGTTGTTCATCGACAGGAGATTAGATACACAAACTGTTGTATGTTCACAGAATGAAATATTAGTCAGGATCAAAAAATAATTAACTACTACCAGATAAAACAAGATGAATAAATTTCAAAAACATGCTGAGTGAAAGAAGCGAGAAACAAAAGAGTGAATACAATATTTCTGAAGTTCTAAAACAGGCAAAACTGACCCACGGTGAAGAAATCCAGAACAGTGATCGCTTCAGGGGTGAAAGGAGCAGGGATTAGACAAGCCTTTCAGAGATGACTGGGGAAACGCCAAAAGTGATTGGAATTATTTTTAAATTTTAGAGATGCCAAATGAAACATTTACAAATGAGATGATATAAGGTTTGGGAATTTGCTTCAAAATAATCTGGGGGTAGGGGGTTAACTGAAATAAGACTGACCACAGGACAGGATAATTTTAGTAGCTGATGATGACTATATAGAAATTTATTATAATATGTGTGGTAATCTGGTTACAATGGTGGCCCCCAATGAGCTCTTTCAACAATTCATGCCCTTGTGTGGTCCGTTTGATATGCTGGACTTGTGACTTTATGCTCTCCGAGTCCTGAGCTACCACCTAAGAAATCTAACCTCCTTGCTGGAAAGACCACGTGAAGAGGCCACGTGGAGAATTAGAGGCAATATGGAGAGGGGGAGGCTCTAAGACCACAAGGAGAAGAACCAAGACCTCAGCCAGTGAAGATGTTCAGCCAACCACCAACCAATTTAATCCATCCTAATAGAGGGGCCACACTGGAAGTGTGTGAAAAAAAAAAGAGCCTCTTGGACTTCCACCCCCCCACATCATGTGGAGCAGACAGCCATCCTCATTACGCTCCATCTGAATTACTGACTCACAGAAGTGTGAAGATCATAAAATGGTTGTTACTTTCAGTCATTAATTTTTTTAATTTTTAATTTTTCCTAAGTCATTAAGGAAAGTCATTAAGTTTTTAGAAACAGACAACCAAATTACCATTCTACTTTAGTATGCATTTAAAATTTTTCATTAATAACAAGCTAAAAAAAAGTGACATGAAATCTTCAAATTACTCAGGAATAAGAAGTTATATCTATTTTTAATGACAAAAAACTTATGATTTATGAAACTATACTACCAATTAGCAACACATTTTTATCTGAACACATACCATTTATATGGCTAGTACATGAGGCACTCTGAAATCCAAAAAAGAAATTTCAAGAGTCTACATCTATATTAAGTTCATAATAACCATTCTCAATCTGGCAGCAAGTACTACACAGACATATAAATATGACAACTCACACATGTTGAAGAGCCCATGTTATTTCTAAAATTGTATTTTGGAATATTAAGTAATCAGTCCTTACCAAATTTACTGTGGGATAAACAAGAAAAAACTTTGTATACACACACATACAGAGACATAAAGCAGTTTTTCTTAAACGCGGAATCAATACTATTGAATTAGCCCTATTGAACCAGAATCTCTAAGAGCAGGGCCTAGTAATTTAACACTGAAGTTAAGAATCACTGGTATAAAGGGTGTGGTAATAAAGAGTTGCCTTGACTTGTTTAAGGCTCTAAGAATTACAAGACAAAAATAGGCATAGAACTCAGAAATCTTGATTAATGCACCACCCACCACAGCATGAGTAACTCCCAAAAATACAGCACTGTGAGATGACAAAAGCACTAAAACAATTTAAAGTTATCTGAGGCTTCATATGCAAGAAACTCAAGTTTTTAGTTGCTTTGTGTGTAGAAAACCAAAAGTGGCTCATTGTTCCTATTAAAGGAAAGATTCACAAGCAATAGATAAGACTAGCCAAATAAAAAGACAGGAGTATAAGTAACCCCCAAAAGTTCCCCAAAGTAAAGGATAGAATGCTGAAAAGTGTTTGTTTGGTTGACTACTGTGTTGGTTTGAAGCTGTATGTAGCCCCCAAAAGATCACATTCTTTTAATTCATTCCTGTGAGTACAGATCTATTGTGGGTGGGACCCTTAGATTAAGTTATTTCAGCTGAGGCATGCTCCAGGGTCTTAATTCTTTTACTGGAGTAACAGGATAAATGAGAGAAGAAAGACTCAGAGTAATTTAGAAAGAAGGACAATCAGAGAAGCTGAAAGAAAACAGAGAGAAAAGCCAAAAGGTGAAGGCAACGAAATACAGGAGAAAAGGACCAGCAGATGCCGCCATATGCCTTCCCATGTGACAGAGGAGTCCCAGATAGTCAGCAGCCTTTCTTCAGAAAGAAGGTATCATCATGTTGCTGCTTTGATTTGGACATTTTTCACAGCCTCAAAACTATAAATCCCCATTGTAATAGCCAACCCATTTCTGGTATATTGCATTTCATCAGCTTTAGCAAACTAAAACAACTATCTAAGAAAAAGATGATGATATCAGAACAATTAAGTGGACTTGGAGTGAAATTTGGTGGCTTCAGCATTATGCAGAAGACATGGTACCCAGAACAGCAGAGAGCTCATGGTCAGCTTAAACATGACTCACCAACCTAACATGTTGTTTTCTTCTTTATCCAAATATTGCTCAATGAACATGTGACATGAGCCAAATACTGCTGGCTTCCCACCTTGGGTCTTAGAGTGATAAAGTCAGAATGGTTTTGTTAAGCAGGAAGCAGACAGAGCCTGTGGACAGAACAGCCACAGCTGGCTTCATGTCACTCAATGTGGCACCAAAAGGTAGACAAAGGTGAAGGCATGAGCACTGTTTCCATAGCTCTTCTCATTAATGATTCCAGGCACAGCCTTCCCCGCAGTTTGGCTAACTTCCCTGTTCAAGACTCCATTGGAAACTAGAGCTTCTTTAGGATGGAAATATTTGTACTACATATTTCTAACCACAGCACCATTATTAAACATGGTTCCATATTCTTCTAGTAGAAAATTAATATTGCTGTCAAATCTGGATTCTCCACCTTCTCCTAACATTCCAAGAATATCTCCACAATCAACATATTTCTTCAGGACTTCAAGTTCAGCTGCAGTACATTTTTCCCTTAGTACAGATGTAATCCATAGTATCACCACAATTAGCTTCTCTCATGTGATTTCATCTTTTAAGCTTTGAATCGTCCAATTACTCCAAAGACTTTACTGCATGGATTTATACTGTTGTAGTAAATATCTCCTTTTTGGATGCATTAAAAAGAATGGTGCTCCAAGGCTCTATAGTTACCTGAGGCCCAGTGACCACCATCTTCACCTAACACCAGCCAGCATCTTGCAAACAGAAATCCAAGAACCAGTTAGCAACGGTGGAGAAACCTGGATGCTCTGGGAGGGAGTGGACTGAGACCGCTCATACTTTTTTTGTGCGAATTAATCTTCAAATTCTGTCCCCTGGCCCAGGTGTTGCAGCAGCCCCTTGAAGCAGGGCTGTGCCAGGGCGCTGGTGGAGGTGAACCCCATGGCCTGGTGTGAGCCACTCACTCATAGGCCCAGCCTGGGGCGTGGTGCTGATGCAGGGTGTGGGGCAACCACACTGGTGAGGACCGGCTGCATCTTTTTTGTTTTTAATTCATTTTTTTAATCATCACAATCGACTCATTTTTCCTTTTCTGTGAAAAATAACATAAATACAAAAAAGCAACAGATTTCAAAGCACATTACAACTACTTTTAGAACAGATTTTAGTGTTTGGTATGGGTTACAATTCCACAATTTTAGGTTTTTACTTCTAGCTGCTCTAAGATACTGGAGACTAAAATAAATATCAATATAATGATTTCACAATCATATTCACTTACTAAACCCTACCTTCTCTGTATAACTCCACCAAAACCTTTAATCTTTCTCCCACTCTTTAGGGGTATTTGGCCTATGGCCATTCTAACTTTTTCATGTTGGCAGGGGCTGTTAATAATATGGAATAGGGGGACAGAACTAGTTGATGTTCTGGAAGGGCTGGCCCCACTGCATTTCAGGACTTATCTGGTCTAAGGACCCACCTGGAGGTTGTAGGTTTCTAGAAAGTTACCTTAGTAGTCTTATATAATGCCCTAGATGTTCTTTAGGATTGGCTGGAATGGTTTTGGTTGGGGTTTGGCAAGTTATGATAGGTAGCAATGTCTAACTGAAGTATGCGTAGCCTCCAGGGTAGCCTCTTGAATATATTTGAACTCTCTCAGCCACTGACACCTTATTTGCTGTACTTTTCCCCCTTTTGGTCATGATGGCATTATTGATCCAATGGTGCTGGGGTCAGACTTATCCCTGGGAGTCATCTCTCACATGGACAGGGAGACTTTTACCCCTGGATATCATGCCCCATGTAGAGGGTAGGACAATGATTTCACTTGGAAAGTTGTGCTGAGAGAGAGAGGCCACATCTGAGCAACAAAAGAGCACCTCTGGAAGTAACTCTTAGGCATAGCTATAGGTAGCCTAAGCTTCTCCACTACAGACATAAACTTCACAAGAGATCAAGGGCTTGGCCTATTGATTTGTGTGTTCCTAAGGTTTGACACCACATCAGGGGTTTCCCAGGTGGTAAAATTTGATAGCTCCATATTTTTTCTCCCACCCCTCAAGGAACTTTGCCAATACTTTTTGATTATCTGCTTAATATACTCTGGAATGTATCCAGGTATTACACTGAACTATACAGGATTAAAGGCAATCTTATTCTGGGCTCCCTGCATTTGGGTTGTTTAAATAATCTATCCAGACAGGTTCAGTAGATTATGTGCTACAGAAAATTTAGGTTCTGGACAAACTAAATCTTTCCTCCTTTCTGTAGATTATGTGCTACAGAAAATTTAGGTTCTGGACAAACTAAATCTTTCCTCCTTTGGTTTCAAAGAGTAGATGGGGTTCTAAAATATGGACAATGTCTTCCTTACCCTGCATTCTGAATTACCTTAATCCCAACCTGATTAGCTTCATTCTTATCTCTAAATACCAGGTTATACATATATAAAACAGCCTCTCAAAATCCAGAAATAACAATTACCGCTTGTGCTGGTTTGAAAGGATGTATGGACCCTGGAAAAGCCAGGTTTTAATAAAAATCTCATTTCGTAGAGGCAGAATAATCCCTATTCAATACTGTATGTAATTAGATCATCTCCCTGGAGATGTAAACTAATCAAGAGTGTTGTTAAGCTGGATTAGGGGAGATGTGTCTCTACCCATTTGGGTGGGTTTTGATTGGAGTACTATAAAAGAGGAAACATTTTGGAGAATAAGAGACTCAGAGAGAGCAGAGCAGAACGACATAGCCATGAGAAGCAGAGTCCACCAACCAGCGACCTTTGCAGATGAAGAAGGAACATGCCTCCCAGGGAGCTTCATGAAACAGGAAGACAGGAGAAGAAGCTAGCAGGTGATGCCATGTTCGCCATGTGCCCTTCCAGATGAGAGAGGAACCCTGAACTTCATCGGCCTTCTTGAACCAAGGTATCTTTACCTGGATGCCTTAGATTGGACATTTCTACAGACTTGCTTTAATTGGGACATTTTCTCGGCCTATAAACTGTGAACTTGCAATTTATTAAATTCCCCTTTTTTAAAGCCATTCTGTTTCTGGTACATTGCATTCTGACAGCTAGCAAATTAAAACACCGCTCCAGACTAAATGTGATTGGTATAAAAGCTTACAATCTAGGCCCCTGTTTTCTTTATTTTCTAAATGAGACCACACAATATTTGCTCTTCTGTTTCTGTCTTATTTTGCCTCACCAAATGTCCCACAGCTTCCTTCACAATGTTGCATGCCTCACAACTTTGTTCTTTTTTGTAGCAGTACAATATATGGTAATAAACCATCATTCACCAATCTACTTCTCAGTCAGTGCACCCTTTGGCCACCTCTATTCACGGGGCATGATGCATAATGTCCCAATTCAACAGTTCATCAACATTCTCAATTGTAGATAATCTAATTGTCCCCAAAGAAAGACAATCAATAAACATACCCTCCCCAGTTAAGAAATCTAAACCTCCCCTTAACTGTTACCCATACCCTGTTTATTTACCCCTGGTGTTGCTGTGGTACTGCTGATGTTTTCCTGTTAAACACAGCCTATAGTATGCAATAGCAGTTTCTCCCTATACCCTGAATTTATACACTGTTTGTACAAGATTCATATCTTTTTAGTAGTTCATGCAAAAATTTATATTTGTAGTATTAATCAGTGGGACATATGGGTCTATACAACCCCTTTCAATCATGTTCACCTTCAATATGATAATATTACTTATAGAAACCACTAGTGAATTGCCTTCACTTCTATTTCCCTACATTTAAGTTCAACCTCATTAGCTAACTGTTCACCCATCTCTAGCTTCCCTGTAAATCTAGGTCCCCTATATTCTGTGTTATAATCCTCTGATTTTACCTTTATCATGGTCATAAAAATGGCTACAGGCATTCTTATGTGAACTTGGGAAGAATACACCAGTTTTCTTCCCATATACCCGTCAATTTCTGAAAATCTAATAACACTGGTGAAATGAACTCAAAGCCACTTTACTTTGACTATATTTCTCCAACGCTTCCTTCAGTTTGCAAATAAACAAAAGGAAAAAATATATATATATATCAAGTCTTCTGATTAGTGAAAATATTGTTTAAAAGATTAGAGGTGTTTAGAGAAGCGAAGGGTAGAGAACTTTTACTAAGTAGCATTTCCTTAATTCATATGGTCTAGGATTGGACTCTCAGCATTATGGGCCTAAAAGTCATCTTAACAGGACCCCACAAATGATCAGACTCAGAGATGCTGATTTGCCCTTTCTAAACGTTGAAGAGACAGAAGTAAATACACTATAGTGCTGTGGTAAGCAGAATTCAAAAGATGTGTCTCCAAGATTCCTGTCCCCTGGTTATTCAATCAAACACTAACTAGACACTGCTGTAAAGGGTCTTTGAAGATAGAATTAAGGTTACCAATCAACTGACTTTAATACAGAGATGAGCCTGGATTATCCAGGTGGGCCCAATAATCCCATGAGCCCTTAAAACTAGAAGAGTAAGGCAGCAGAGTCAGTCAGAAAGACTCAGTATATAGGAAGAGACAAGAGAGATAAGGTAGAATAACTCAGAGAATTTTTCCCAGGGTCTCCAGACAAGAGCCCAGGCCCACCAAAACCACGACTGTGGCCTCGAGGGACCTGCAGCAAACTGAGTCTACTGGATTTCTGATCTACCAAATGGTGAGATAAATGTTTGCACTGCTTTAAGCCACGTAACTTTTAGTAATGTCAGATCAGCAATAGAAAACAAATATAGTATCAAGTGATTAATCTACAATGTGAAATTATTACTGTCAGGCAGGTGCCCAGCCAGCATTCTTTCCTTTAAGAAAAACTACATGGGAGGCCAAATGTCAGAAAACTGCTTAGTGAACTAGAAGACTTAGTTAAATCTCAATATACTCCAATAACTGGTAAAACTATCTTGACAAAGGTATTGTTCTAGTTTGCTAGCTGCCAGAAACGGAATGGCCTTTAAAAAGGGGAATTTAATAAGTTGCTAGTTACAGCTCTAAGGCTGAGAAAATGTCCCAATTAAAACAAGTATATAGAAATGTCCAATCTAAGGCATCCAGGGAAAGATACCTTGGTTCAAGAAGGCCTATGAAGTTCAGGGCTTCTTTCTCAAGTGGAAGGCACAAGGCAAACACAGTCACAGTTTCTTTCTTGGCTGGAAGGGCACATAGCAAGCAAGGCATCATCTGCTAGCTTTCTCTCCTGGCTTCCAGTTTCATGAAACTCCCCGGGAGGTGTTTTCCTTCTTCATCTCCAAAGGTCTCTGGATCGTGGACTCTCTGCTTCATGGTGCTGCAGCGTTCTTTGCTTTCTCCAAATCTTCCTCATTCTCCAAAATGTTTCCGTTTTTATAAGACTCCAGAAACTTCTCAAGACCCACCCAAATGGGTGGAGACATGTCGTCACCTAATCCAGCGTAACAACCACTCTTGATTAAATCACATCTCCAGGGAGATGACCTGATTACAGTTTCAAACATATGGTACTGAATAGGGAATATTCTGCCTTTATGAAATGGGATTTAGATTAAAACATGGCTTTTCCAAGGGACATACATCCTTTCAAACCAGCAAAGGTATATAACATGATTCTGCCAAGCAGACTAGATACTCACTTCGGCTTATTAGGCCACTCGTTCTCCTGGCCTGGTCTTGAAAGGATAGTTCCAACGCCATCCTCTCTTTTGTTTTTTCTTTAGAGACTGCAATACAATCTATCAAATTACAGCCAAGTCTTATGCCAGCCTATAAGCCGGCCAATCAAAATGATTTCATGTATTAATGATCTCATTTGCTGAGTGTTCATTTTATAGATAACTCTCAGAGAAAAATTAATTTCCCCAAGGCAGGGGATGGAGTGCCAGACATAAACATCACAACTGACCGCATGAACCATATACAAATACCATTAGCCAAAATACAGCAACAATGCATTTGCTATATATTTATCAGAGTATCTAAAAAGCAGTATCTCTTATCTTCTTAGCAGTAAACTTCAAAAAATACTTCCTTTAAATTCTTTCTAAATTTGAAACAAGCTCTGAGTATATAAAACTATTTTGGGACTTTAATGCCTTAGTAGAGCTACAAAACCCTAAAAAACTTACTGGGCATAATTACCAAACTCAGGAAAAATAAAAGGGAACGAGATACTTGGAGAGGGGAAAAAAACAAAAAATAAATCGCCAATGTAAATATTTGAAAAATAATGGAAAAGCCCCACGACATCATTACCATTATTTCATAAGTATGATCACTTTGATGTTTCTTGTACTCAAATCCTCGAGTGAAACACTGCAAAAGAAAAACAATTAAGTTGCCAAAAGGTTACTTTCCAAACTTCTTTCTTACAGGATAGAAGATGGTTTTTGTGAGTACTCAATTCTCATGACAAGAGTTTTTAAGAGGAATTTAATTTTGACTACAGTGGCAAGAGAGATGTGCATTCATGATCAGTTTTTTAGTGGCCCTCATAGAGAAAAAACAACAATCTGAAAAAAAAAATTTTTTTTTTCCTAAGCCAACCTCTTCAGTAAGAGCATATGCCCTGGAATCAGAATGCGTAAATGTGAATTCTTGCCTCATATTAAACATATTTCAGCAATTGTAAGACTTTTTCTTTTGTTTGTATGCTGAACGGTGGGGTCACATTTCATTATTTTTCCATGGGAGTATCCCATTATTGCAGCAAAATTTTGTTGAATTTTTGTTTGTTTGTTTTTTTATGTGTTTGCTGCTAGTTTGTTTTTTGGGAAATGCAAGGGCCAAGAACTGAACCAGGATCCTCCCACATGGCAGGCGAGAATTCTAACACTGAACTACTCTTGCACCCCTAACTGTAAGACGTTTTTGTATGTGTGTGTGTGCACTTTAAAACTCTGACATCAGGACTCATCTTATAATAGGAAGTATTACAATTTCCATCAGTCACGTTTATATAGCTTAACATTTCTGAAACTGGTATCAACAGCATTTTGGATAAAAAAATATGGCATATGCTGTGTGACATTCAGCAAGTTACCTAACCTCTCTTTGCCTTAGTGTCTTCATGTATAAAATGGAGCTAATAATCATACTTACTTCGTAGGGTTGTAGTGATGATTTTAAAGGATAGTTCATGTAAAGCACTCAGAATAGTGCCTGACAGACGAAGCACTCATGATTAGTATATTACTATTGTCATCATCCAGAACATAATTTGTTCCCTTCAACAAAACAATAAAGTCATAGGTGCTAACAAAAGGAGTAACACTCCAGCTCTGTTTCTTGTAGTCCCAATTCTTAAATCTACTGGCAAAAATAGTGTTAAGCATTACGTTGGATAACAGAGATGTAGGATATTCTACAGTCTGTCTGTTCAAACTTTTCACCAATAAAATGTGTGATGGAGGAATGACTGGAAAGAATAGATTTAATAAGCTATGGTCCTCCCAAGCCAACAACAGTAATACCTGAATTTACTATATCCATAAAACCAGGCTAGGAGAGACAAGCCTCTCTGCAGTGAGTTACCTGCAAGCACAGAAAGAATGGAGGTGGTCCACATTCAGCACACTTGATATAAGGTTCCATGAGGTAGGAAGAGCAGCCTCGGCAAGGTGGCTTATCAGAAGGGTCATCTAGAACAAAGAGAAAACAAATACACAGCTTCAAAACATCTTATGATCATCTTAAGTGCAAAAAGGTAAAAATCTGCAAATGACTACATAGGTAGGGAGCTGTGCTGTAAAATCTAAGACAAAATAAGCTCATTCCAAATAAAAAAAAAGCAAAAACTATGCCATTTTACTTCAATGTAGCTTTGCTCCTTTCTATAGTACAGTGTACTACTTCAATGAGCATTTAAGTAGATATGGGCCCTGTGAAAAAAAAAAATGTACAAACACATTAACTGGAAGTGTCATGACAGCAGCAATTTATTTTCCAATGGTTCAGATCTGGGGGGAAAAATGGTTCCATACCTATACAACACATATAAAGTAACCGACAAAATGTTAACAACTGTTTAGGTAGTGGGCATATAAGTAATCACTGTATTGTTCTTTCAACTTTTCTTCACGTTTGAAATTTTCTGCAATAAGGGAAAAAAAAGAAGCCCCTGTAAATATGTCTTGTGATATATTATTTTATATCTGAGTTGGAATTTAAACCAAGGAAAGTTCCCTTCCTTTCTCCCATGCTAAACAACAGAACATAGAGGTACTTTCTCCAGTTCCAACAACCCTAAAACCTCAGGGCAAAAAACATAATCCATATTCCAAACTCTCAAAATTGTTTATATAGTATCCCCAGTGCCCCAAACTCTGCTTCTCTGGAAGGACAGCCTAGCAGAGCTGTTTTCTGTAATCAGTGACAGGAGTCTAAGAAAACAGAGTTCTTGAAAGCAGATGAAGGGAGTTAATTTCTTTAGTCTGAGGTAAGATTTCTCACATTCTAGCATTTTTCTCCCTAAAGTTCAAGAAATAGTTTCAAGTACATTTCTCTCCTCCCAGTGGTGATCACTGTTCTTTTCATTGGTTTCTTAATGAAGAACTGAAGGAAATTCACAGAGGAAATAAATACACTCCTTCTGGCAGTAGGTTCAAATTAAATGTATGGAACAGCAACTACTCAATTTCTCTTATTTTAAATTTTGGCATGGAAAAATGAAAATTGTTTAATATTAAGTATTTGATGCCAATTTTTACCAAATAACCCTCCTCCGTGCTTTCTCTTATTTTACTGATTTAAACTTGTTTCTGTTTTCCTCAAAACAGCATTGGCCACCAACCAGAGTAAAAACTGTTTGTAATTAAGATGAAATTCACGTAACCTCAAATTAAATACTTTATAGAATGTAATTCAGTGGCATTTTTTACATTCACAATGTTGTACAATCACCACTGCTAGAAAGCAATGTTCCAAACCACTTTTATAGCCTAATAATTACCCCTAAAGGAGAATCTATACTCAGTAAATAGACACTCCCACTCTCTCCAGCCCCTTGCAACCACTAGTCTACTTTCTGTCTCTATGGATTTATTCTGGATATTTCATATAAATGAAACCATACAACATGTGAGCCTTTGTGTCTGGATTCTTTTACTTAGCAAAATGTTCTCAGGGTTTATCCACATCAGTTTATCTACTTCATTCCTGTTAATGACTGAATAATATTCCATTATATGGATATGCTACTTCTCAGCAAAAAGGTTCCCCCCCCCCCACATGGGCAGGCAGCAGGAATCGAAGCTGGGTGTCCAGCATGGCAGGAGAGAACTCTGCCTCTGAGTCACCATCGCACTGCCCAGTAAAGAGCTTTTAAACCCCTCTATCACTAAATAATTATTTTGTAAAAGGAATCCATACAGTATAAAAAAAAAAGTATAAGTCATCTATAATCCCAGTACCCAGAAATGTCCACTATTAATATCTTAATAAATATTCTTCTAGCCCTTCTATGTATATATGTGTGTGTGGGTATGTATGTATGTATGTACATGTATGTATTTATTTAAACAACAGTGGGAAACTAAATATGATGTTTTATATTGTAGCCTGATATTTTCACTTGACAATATATTGTGGACTTTTTTTCATGATGGTATATAAAACTGTCCTCAAATGTCCCACCAAGCATTCAAGTAGTAATAATTACATGAGTCTAGAATCTAATTACATATTACATATAACACAAAATATTTTTGACAGTTTAAAAATATACTGAATTTCACAGAAAAATAATTACATGGCATTCTACAGAATGTATTTTGTTTTGTTCAGAATATATATATGTTAAAAAAGTACATATATATATATATATACTTTTTTTTACACACATGCACACAACTGTTATACACAAAGCAGCATATAATAATTCCTTAGGAGAAGGACAGGTAAAGTGCTATAGAGGAGAAAAGTTGAGGTGGGGACTTTTTTTTTTTTTTTTAAATATAACCATATACAAACACAAACATTCTTACCATATGATCACTGCATTCTTGATATATAATCAATAACTCACAATATCATCACATAGTTGTTTTGTTCACAATTTTACCAAGAGTTAGTCAAGCTTTGTGCTACTTGAGTCACCAATAACACACCTGAATCATTCTGCATTTGTAGTGTAGGATTCACAGCAATTGAAGAGATGGTGCAAGAATCTGACTACATAAGTCATTGTTTTCTACTCTAGATATGCCTGGACATACTGAGATACATATTATTTTATTATAAATTGCATTATTTCATTAAAATTACTTCCTTTTTATTTCTCCTTTTTTGTTGCAGTTAGAGCATTGTTTATTTTGAAGTCACATATGTAGATATGCTATGTTATCTATGTATTTTATTTCCCAATAGTAAAAGGGACTTTAAAAGTAATATAAATAGACTTCCAGGTCAAGATGGCGGCTAAACAATGGGCGCATTTTAGTTCGTCCTCCAGAACAACTACTAAATAACCAGAAACAGTACAGAACAGCTCCTGGGGCCACGTGAGTGACCAGACACACAGCGTACCCCACTCTGGACCAGCTGGACCAGCTGTGAGCCCCCACAGAACCATGAGTTCCCAAAGCTGAGGCACCCGGCGCCCCTCCCCCACAGGCTGCTTCCCAGAAGGGAAAGGAAAGGAAACTTACCAGCAGCAGGGACTGAGCACAATTAAATGCCAATTGTGGCATTAATTAACAAATTCTGACTACTAACAATAGGCCCCCAGCTTAGGTGAACCTGGTCAAAGTGGAGGTTGCTCATTTTTGCCCTGGCGCCAAGGGGGCAGGGCTGACGGAAAAAGGGGGAAAAAAAAAGAAGTAAAGAGAGGTTTTTGTGGCTGTGTTTCTAGAAAGGCTTGACTGCCTTTGGATATAGCAGCAGGACTTCTCAGGCTGCAACTGTCGCAGGCATAGGCAGAAGTGAGCTCTTTTGGGGACTTGTCTGGAGCCTGTGCCTTCCCCAGGGGAGGGGTGAAGCCCAACTCAGGTGGAACCCCTCCCTCAAGGAACTCAGACACCAGGGCTTGGTAATTTGAAGCCATTAAAACCAGCTAACAACCTCTCATCTGTCTCCACCACGCCCCCAGCAGGGAGGGTCTGCCAAAGTTAAAGGTACCGCATCATCTTACGCTGGTGGGACCTGCAGGCAGACAAGCACCACATACTGGGCAGGATAAGAAAAACAGAGCCCAGAGACTTCACAGGAAAGTCTTTCAAACTGTTGGGTCTCACCCTCAGGGAAAACTGATGCAGGTGACTCTTCCCTCCTGAAAGGAGGCAAGTTTAGTCTGGGAAAATCTGGCTGGGGTCTATAATATCTAAGTAGACCTTCCTAAGGGCGGGGGCAGGGGGGAAGGCACCATACAAGCAGGGCAAGAAACAAGAAAACAAGAACTGAAAAATTCTCCTCTGTTAAACAAAACTTAAGCTAGAGGTCCAGATAAAGCTGAACTGAATGTCAAAGAACAGA
>PVIY010004749.1:0-44454 GCA_004026745.1 Myrmecophaga tridactyla
TCCCACGCAGAGAGGGGGAGGGTGGTGAGACTGCTCATCATGTTGGCTGGAGAGAGAGGCCACATCTGAGCAACAAAAGAGGCCCTCTTGGGGGTGACTCTTAGGCCTAAATTTTAAGTAGACTTGACCTATCCTTTGTGGGGTTAAGTTTCATATGAACAAACCCCAAGACTGGGGGCTCAGCCTATAGCTTTGGTTGGCCACACTGCTTGTGAGAATATCAAGAATTCAACTTGGGGAAGTTGAATTTCTCCCCGTTCTCACCATTCCCTGAAGGGGGCTTGCAAATATTTTTCCAGTCACTGATCAAATCATTCTGGGATTCATATTGATATTCTCTTTGTGTCCATCTACTGTTTTCTTGATTTCCTTAGTTCTTTGCCCATGTTTTTCTTTAGCTCTTTGAACATATTTAAAACCACTTTTAAAAAGTTGTCTGATATGTTGCAGGTCTTGTCCTTCTCATTGACGGTTCCTAATGCTTTAAACTTCTCCTTTGCCTGGAGCATTGCTTCCTGTTTCTCTGCATGTTTTGTAGCCTTTTGCTGAAACCTGGACATTCTTAAATTTTAATGTGTTATCATTGAAATTTATACTTTGTGGTATTTGTTCCTTAAGTTTGCATCCAACTAGTATTGTGACTGAGTTTTCCTTGAATGCCAGGAGCTAAAAATGACAACAACAAAAGGCAAAAAGGAAAAACCATTCCCAGTCTTTGCAGATTGATCTGTGCCTGTGCAAATGGTCTCCCCAAGGCTTATCTACTTAATAGGCTATTTGAATATGGCTCCAAGCCAAAAGGTAGGGACTGCCCTGATCCTTTTGGGGTTTGTGTCTAGTCTGGGCATGCACTTGTGGCCCTAGAAATTCTCCTGTTACATGGTTAGAAAGTCCCCTCTTCCCTAGGAAAGAGTTTCCCCACAGTCTGGGCACTGCACTGTGTGTCATACAGCCAGCAACCCCTTGCCCCAGGCAGCCACTGAACTGCTCTCCCACAAGGTTCTGTAGGAGAGCTCTGTGGGCCGCCTTATACAGACAGGGCCAGTCCTGGGGTGGCCAGTTCTGGGGTGGCCAGTCCCTCAGGCCAGACATACATGCTTCCACCATGTGCAGGAGGGTTACTTTGCTTCTTTGGGAATCAGGAGCAAGAATCCACACTGAGGTGTGGGCTGGCTCAGGGCTGGTGGCTGTAGGTCAGGGGCCAGCAGGGCGCCAGGAGAGCCTTCCACTTTTAAGATGCCTTTTTCTTGATTCATTACTGGCTCTGTTACTGAAGTCCTTTAAGTGTTTTCTGGAGTCTGAGAAAGATGGTTCTGCCAGTTCTTGCTGGGTATTCAAAGCTTCTGTGGGGGCATGGAGCCCTGTGGCTTCTCACTCTGCCATCTTGATGGGGGAGGTTTCTTTTATTTCATGTAAACCAAATCATTTCTTGCCTTTGGTTAGACCCACCATGCCTCTGACTTCCCCTTCAATTAAATTCAGCTCATTTGGGCAGGGGCCCAGGGATCCAGTCACCTCTCCCAGAGCCAGGCTGCCTGTGTGTGACCTTGGGCAAATCGCTTCAGGGCTCTGCATCATCTGTGAAACAAGGCCCCTCCTGGGGCGGATGGAAGGCACAGCTCTGGACAGGGGGCCTGGTTCACAGAGGGCCACCATGGATGCATGACATGGGGGCCCACAGTTGGGGCTCTTCACCATTGCCATCACTCTCTGGGGGCAGGGTCCTTGGTAATCCCATAACAGAGCTGTTTCTCCAAAGATGTAAATCTAATATGTCCCTTCAGACAAGCTCAGCAAGCCACAAGTCCATGTTTATAACTCTATCTTAGGTGGCTGCTCTCGTTTGCTAGCTACTGGAAGGCAATATACCAGAAATGGAACAGCTTTTATAAAGGGGAATTTAATAAGTTGCAAGTTTATAGTTCTAAGGCCATGAAATTGTCCCAATTAAAGCAAATCTATAGAAATGTCCAATCTCAGGCATCCAGGGGAACCGTGATTCACAAAGGCTGATGACGGTCAGGGTTTCTCTCTCTGTACTGGAAAGGCTCATGGCAAACAGGGCGACATCTGCTTTCTCTCTAGGCTCCTTCTTTCAGGAAGGTCTCCTGAAGACGTTTTCCTTCTTCATCTTCAAAGGTGTCTGGCGGGGTGGGCTCTCTGCTTCTTGGTTCTCGTCATCCTGTCATGGCTCAGTTCTCTCAGAATCTCAAGGCTTTTCCAAAATGCTTCCTCTTTGAAAGGATTCCAGTCAAGTAATCAAGACCCACTTGGAATGGGTGGAGTCACATCTCCCTCTAAATAGAGGTTAATACCCACAAGTGGGTGAGTCACATCTCTGTGAAGATAACCTAATCAAGTTTCCAACTTACATTATTGAATAAGGATTAAAAGAAATGGTTGCTCCCACAAGATTGATTAGGTTTAAAACATGGCTTTTCTAGGGGACATAAATCCTTTCAAACCAGCACAGTGCCCTTGTAATTGGATACCCTTACTTTCTGCATTTGGCTTGGGCGGAGGAAGTTCCCTTCAATTCATTCCCCTCACTCTTGAAAGGTGGTTTCTGATCCCTGACCCCCCAAGGAAGCCGGCCTTCCTGCTCCACCCCAGTGGGAGTTTCAGCATTGGCCAGTGTGTCCTGGCAGCGTGTGGAGGTTGAATATTGTTGGGGTAAATTTTCTAAGATAAAATTCCTAACTTCATCCTTATGGTCACATCTTACTTCCTTTGCTCAGTGCTAATGGCAAGTATTGTTAAGAGCAAGTTTAATGAGCTGCAGTCCATCATGTGCCAGCCCCTGCCCCAGGAAAGAGTTCTTGATGATGGTTGGTTTCACTCTGCTGCTTTGAGGAGACATCTTCCGATGAGCTCCTTCCCTTCATTGCATTGTGCCAAAATCATATTTCTAGGGGACAGAGATGAATGCTGTGTACTTAACTGATGAAACTGCCTGTTGTTTAAAATCTGTTATCACAGAGACTTTTTCCCTCCGATAGGCATTCAGTGACAAAACACATTAAAAATTGTATCTATGTCAGTGGTTTCTCCTGTAGTGTTTGTGTGGCATTTCTGTGTGTGTATATGTGTGTGGATGTGTATGAGTGTATATGTGGGACATGTGTGTGTGTAAACTAACCCAGTATCCCTATAATCGATATGCACTCCACAATTGTGCAACAATTGCAGATTCTCAAAAGGCAAGGTTGGATATATAATTTATAGATCAATTAAAAAAAACTGCACAGTTCTGTAAAACACCAGATACCTAGGTTACAGTAGAATGAAGAAGTAAGTGGAGATGCTTTATTCACTGAAGGCTTTCCACCTGAATGAAAGACGGCACTGCCCTGGGTAATTTGGCAGGCCTAGCTCCCAGGCCATTTTTGTAGTATTTTTGCATTTAAGAGGTCCAGGGAGCCTCAGCCCGTACTCACTGCCATCGTCAGAACCTTCATTAATCTTTGAGCTCTTTGCCCCCACTTTACCAAAGGAATAATTCCTCCCCCAGAATTACACAAAAATCAATGGCAAAGTTAATTGAAATCTGGATCTCTTAATGTTTTTCTCTTTCTTAAGCAATTGCTTGGTTTCTGAACAGTGAGATTTAACTCAAAGGACGACTTTAATTGAGGATGAGTGAATTGGTAAGAGATAGAAAAGTAGAGGTAGATAATTTTCCAAGTGACTGAAAGATAGTGTTTACATTTAGGATTTCATTTCCTTTCAAGTTTCACACTGGGGCTTAAGGAATGTTTCTAGAAGAGAAGAATGGTGGGGCCATTTCCACGGGGCTGCTCCTGCTCTATTGTCTCCTTGAAGACTCAAAGGCTTTGAAGGGTATCAGCTGACCCCTTCCTCCCAGGGGGCCCGAGGGAATGGGCTGGGGCAGCAGCAGACCCACTGGAGGGTGGTCAGCTTCTCTGTTGTAATAGCTCTTCACTTTCTTGGTGATTTACAGCTTGGACTAGCTGCAGTTGGGTCTGTAGTGTGGTTTAATACCAGCAATACTTTCTTATATTTCTAGTGGTTTGTAGCATACAAAGTGAACTCTGTTTTCTCTGGATTCTCACATCCATTGGCTGAGGCCAAAGGGACAGCCTCAGTTTCTACCTCACAGAGGAAGAAACTTTGTCCAAGGCGACCCAACCAGTGACTGGGGGAAACAGATGGAGGGAGTCGGATCTACTGAACCCAGACTCAAATCTTCATGCTTTCAAGGGCAGAGAAAGGGGGTGAAGGCCCGAGACTTACCTTTGTGGAGGTGCCGATGGGCTTAGACAGGTTCATCTTTGGCCCGGCCAGCTCTCAGCACACAGTTCAGGGCATTGGTGCTGACTCGCATTGGCATCTGCAGCTTCCAAAACTTCCAGACAAAGAACCCCGAAAAGCATCTGGTCAAGCTTTGCAAAGGGAGAAAACTTATCCCCTGATGCCTGAAGCCCTGAAGTCAGGGATTTGATTACGCTTATCATGATGTTGGCTTCCACAGCTACAAATGTGATTAGTTTTGTAATTAGTTAATGTCATTACCTGTCATCAAATCCAGACAACATTGGTCTCTAAACCCTCCCGTGGCAGAAAATTCCACAACCTGACAGCTTTCCACCATTTAATGCAGAGTTTCTTGAATAATCCTGGCAACTCTCCCCCTCATTCTTAGACCAAAGGTCTGAAAAGTTAGGAGAAAGAAGTATTTCTTGTGTGTGTGTTTTTTTAAAGGCAATTTAAACTACTTCAGTCAACTTCCCCCAACTTTTCTTCACTCCAAGTTAAGCTTACATTTAATCTTTTCAGCAAATCTTGTACCACATCATATTTTCCTTCTTATATATCTTGGCTATATTTTTCTTTGGGCAGAATGGCCAAAATAAGAACCAGTTTACTATAGGGAAACACCCCATTAAGGAACATTTTTGCCTTTTAGATATGTTGCCTGTCTTGTATTACTTCCTTGCTGTTAAATACTGAACAAACATTCCTCTCTGTGCCTCTTCACTTAACAAATATCTTTTTGACTGCCCGTTGCATGACTGGACTTGGGTTGTGGTGGGGAATGAGACTTAAGTAAAATCCTTGTCCTCCAAGAGCTTACACTCTAATGAGAGAAGGAAGGTAATGAAAATGAACATTTCAGCATCGCTGGACTTTCCCATTTGCCCTCCATCCCTTCTCTGCCCTTATCTGCCTTGCTTCATGGGGAACGCCTGGGAAGTGGATCTTTAAGGGATGCCTCAAGGGCTTCCTTGCCTGCAGGTTCTGGTAGGATCAGGTCAAAGAGGGGCAAGAGCTGGATTGAGAAAAGCAGGAGGGAGGCCAGGGGCTCTCCCTCACCCAGCCCTCCCTGCCAGGCTGAGGTGGTACAACCGCTTTCCTCCACGGAAGGTCATGGCTTCTGTCAGGTGGCCATGCTGCTTCGGGCTCATCCCAGCTTAGGATTTTGTAACCCTAACTCCATCTCTGTAAACAGATCCTTCACGAGCCACTCCCCAGAAGGGGCCACCTGTTTCCCACAGGGTCCCTGCCTGCTACCATAGATTGGAAGACAGTAAATGCTGTGGGAAACATGTCATTTCTTCCATCCTCCCGGTTCATCAGCAGTCTTATGCATTGTTACCTGTACATTTTTGGATTGTCAGCTGGCCAATGCCTTAATCTGGTCCCTGAGAGCCTGCCTCCCTTGGCACACTCATCCTGCCACCCCTGCCCCAGCTTTGTGCTCCCTGGGCCACTTTCCTAAATCAGCTATGCACTTTTATCCTCCATCATTGAAGGATGTGGTTCAAATGTTACTCTTCTCTGAAGACTTCATGGACTTAAGAATTTTGAGGAGGAGTGCTTTACCTTCAGCTTTGGGGGGAAGCTCTTGGTATATCACCATGCCATCTCTGCTGACTAGTGGATTTTGGTTTTCCAAAGAACTTTTCTATAGGGTCTTGGGGATTCCTTTTGTCTGCGTGATTCATGCAGACCTGAACTGTCTGCTTAAATCAAAACAATACTTTCCTTGTCTGCATTTTGGTTCATTGTTTAGGTTTTTGGGGGTGAACCTGGGCTCACTGGCCCACGATTCATGGCACCACTTTTTTTGAAAATAGGGACCAAGGTTTCATATGGTCTGGAGCATGCCCAGCCTTTGTAGGCGGTACACATACTTATCGGTTCCTTAGTGTCTCACCTTTTCTTTCCTTCTGGAAGCCCCCGATGAATGCTGTTTGGTCAAAGGAGAGTTGCTCCACTGTTCAGGTTCTTCAGGTCACTCCATTATTCTCCCTTAGAGACTTCAGTCGGTTGTAAGGCCACACTAGTCCTTCTTGTGCAAAAAGCCCTTAAAATGTGAATTTCTCCATTTCTCTTGCCGAGAAAAGCGATGCAGAAAGCAAAACAAAACAGCTTTGTTATCTGATGGTCCTTATGAATTAGTTCCCCTCAGGAACAGTAGGGAGAGTTTTCACATGGATTTGAACTGTATTCCGGGGGAATTTGTCTCCATAAACCAATGAGCAAATGCCCTTCATGCGTTCACTGTTTTAATCTGTAATAGATAAACTAAGGATAATATTCTCCTTTGAATAGTATGTTCAAGAATCAATGAATGTAAGTTTAAGCTTAAAACTCTCAATTTATAGCAGTCTATTTGGAAAAAAAAAACAGTCTGTCTAAAAAATATCCTCAGGAAACCAGCCTGGAAGAACAGAGGGTGAAACGTGAAGGAGCTATTTAGCTTTTCTTGGAAAATGGCATAACTCTCAGAGGAACGAAAGGCCAAGCATTCCCCAGATTTTTGTCAGACACATGTGCCAGTCCACAAAGTGCTGGAACCCCAAACACAGTCTGGCTCGATTTCAATTTCAGTAATTCAGGTGTTTGTGGCATAGAATAAACACCACCCAGAAGGCAGCACTGTGAGTTACCATAAGTTCCAGTGAGTAATATAATTTAAGGCAACATTTCCAGCTTCTTTAGACAGGGATAGTAAGTCAGTCATTCGGTTCACATAAGCAGAGTATTTTACTATTGAAAAAAGAAATCCTGAATTGACCAGCATTTGGGATTAATCTGCTGAATTAATTTGTTTTTCCGGGTTTAGGTCAACCCAGCTTCAGTCTGCTGATCCCTCCCTTTTAATAACTCAATCGAGTGTTTGTTGAGTGGATATTATGCAACCCCCACTGTGTTGGGCCTTATGAGCTACAAGAACCCAATATGGTACCTACTGTTTTCTGAGACCTTGCAGTCAAGCCAACAAGACCAGACCACTACTTAGGAAACAATTGGGGTGCAGCACAAGGCATTTTATGTACATGTGAACTAGTATGGCATAAAAATTGACAAGGACCACTGGACCATTTCAGAAAAGACTTTATGCAAGAGGGGAACTTTATATAGTCTGGAAGACTTTGACTAGGTTCAGAAGAGAGACGGCTTACCATGCTGGGAATTAGCAAGAGAAAAACCATGAATTGAAAGAAAAATAAATTAAATGCCTGTGTGCCAAGTATTGCGCTAAGATCTTTACATGCATTAGCTAATAGCATTCTAACAAGAACCCATATGAGATGGGTATTTTAGCTTCCATTTTGGAGGTGAGCAAACCATGTCTTCAGGATGTGATGCAATCTGTGGAGGATCACTTAAGAAGGAAGCTGCTAAGGTGGGATTGTCTTGGGGACACAGAAGATGTCGATGTGACCCATAATGTGTTTCTCTAACTGCAAATTAGAACAGCTGGCCCTTGGGTCCATTGCTTTTCGTGTGTTCTTTTTTACTTGTTGAGTGAAGAATTGAATGGGGAATCTAGGTGCTAAAATAAAAATGCACTTGGGTCTTTCTTTTCTAAGTTACAGAACTAAAAGAGGAAAAGTAGGACTGAATGTGTTGGGGTAATCTATGTCCGAGGTGGCTGCAGTGATTCTGCCACCGTGGCATTGTTGCCCTCATCTCCCGAGAGCTCTCTGCAGTGTGGTGGCAGGGACCCTGTCTGGGAGATCTTCCTCATCCAATCAAGGAAGGAATTGGTGCAAGGCTCAGCAACCTCTGGACAAGTCATAGAACATTCTATATTGTGAGAGGAGTCTAGGTACATGCAACAGAAAAATCCATTTTTTCTTTCTTCCTGGACATGAAGTCATCCACCTAGAGACTGTATTTCACAACCTCCATGTAGCCCATGAGGCTAAATATTGCCCATAAAATGTAAGCAGAAATGATATGTGCAACTGCTGTTTCACTTCTTAAATGGACATTGCTCTTCCTGGACTCCCTTTCTTTCTCCCTGCAAGTGGACTAGACACTTGATGGCTGACAATCCCATTTACCTAAGCAGATGAACAGTGCCCTACAGGAGACAGAGGATCTCGCTGTCTTAATCACTGTGTGAAACAGAACAGTCTGCCAACCTGGACTACCCAACTCCAGAATATTATGGAAAAGAGAAATAGATTAGGTTGAACTACTGTATTTGGGATCTGTTTAATCCAAGAAAATAGGTTTTACCCTAAATAATATAGAGCATTTCTGCATTGATTCCAAGTCAATGTCTTGTGTCCCTTCTCTCCACAAATATGTATTGAGCACCAGATCTATACCAGGCAATGTGGGAAGTGTGGTGATGGTAAATAAGTCATGTCCCTGTTCCCTTGGAGCCTACGTCCTAGTAGAGAAGACAAACAAAAGCAAATAGACAAAACAAAACATCTGCACATGGTAAAATGTGTTGTGAAGGACACAATTGTGGGACTGGGTTGGAGATACATGGGTGGGAGAAAGCTACTTTAGATAGGATGGTTGGGGTCAGGGGCTCTGTGAGGAGGTGTTTAATCTGAGTCCTAAGGGAGAAGAAGAAGCCAGGCATGTAAAGGGTTGGGGACATGGTCAATCAAGCCAAGAGGGACATGTGCAAAGGCCCTGGGACAAGGAAGAGCTTATTGAGAGCAAGTAACTAAAGATGAGAATGAACAGAGGGGAGAGGCACAATAGGAGTTGGCAATGGGGGCGGGGGCAGTCTTGGTTTTACTTTCAGCACATGGGAAGCTATTGAAGTGTTAAGTGTGTGTGTGTGTCCGTGTGTGTGTTTCGGGGGCAGTGTGTGATTTGCTTAATTTATGTTTTGAGATCCCTTTTACTGCTTTGTAGAGAAAGCGTTGTGAAAAGGTAAGAATTTTTGCAACTGCCACAGGCCATAGTTCTGGCAGTGGAGGCTGGCAAAGGTTATTGTGTTAGTTTGCAAGCCACCAGAACTAGAATGGCATTTGTAAAGGGAAATTCGATAACTTACAAGTTTACAGTTCTGAACCTATGAAAATGTCCAAACTAAGGCATCCAGAGGAAAATACGTTCACTCTAGAAAGGCTGATGGGTCAGGAATGCCTCTATCAGCTAGGAAGTCACGTGACTGGCATCTGCTGGTCCCTTGCTCCTGGGCTCTGTTGCTTTCAGTCTCTGTTCCTCTGGAGGTTTCTCACTTTGCTTCTCTGGGGCTGGCTTTCATCTCTTGGCCTCCCTTGGCTCTCTCAAGGTTCTGGCTTGCTTAACATCTCATGGTGACGTCTGCTGGGCTCCAAGGATCTCCAAACTACTGTGTCTTTCCGAGGCAACTGTTCTGCAAGCATCTATATCTGCTCCCACTGTTGGCTCTGACACTTTGTCATTTCTGACTCTCTCCAAAATGCTTCCTCTTTTAAAGGATTCCAGAAAATGAATCAAGACCCACCTGGAATAGGTGGAGTCATATCTCCATCTAATCCAAAGTTCACACCCACAATTGGGTGTCGCATCTCTGTGGAGAAATCTAATCGAAAGATTCCAACATACGGTATTGAATCAGGATGAAAAGAAATAGCTGCTCCCACAAGATTGGATCAGGATTAAAACATGGCTTTTCTGGGGTACATGATACTTTCAAACTGGCACAGCTATAAATAAAATCACAGAAATATTTCTCTAATCATGTAATTAATATCTGAACTCAATTTATTAAAAAAAAAATTAGCCAGTAGTTTTGAGAGTTAGGCTAGGAAGAAGAAAGGTTTCTTAAACCACATGCTGTCCCAGTTCCAAGGAGCCTGGAAATTGCTGGTTCAGAGTTCACTGGTGCTGTCATCCTGTCAACATTTGTCATTCTCGGTTGTGGGTGAGCTGCTGAGAAGGGGGTTTCCCCAGGGGTAGGGAGCGTGAGCATGGCCAACTTGAGGGCTGTAAGAGGGTTGTGCTGGGGCATTGCAAGTTTCCACAGGGTCTGAACTTTGGAATTTCCACCACAGCTTTAGAGATGGTAGAGAAGGAAATGGAAATTCTATCATTTATAAAATCTTCCAACATCACTTAAAGCCACTTATCTATCTCATGCAAGCGAAGCCCATATTTAAGAGCTATCATTTCCTTCTAATATATATTTTTTACCTGAGATCTTGCCTCTTAAAGAGCATATCATGACTTTTTGACATAATTATTGATGTGCAAGTTATTTTAGGAAGAAAACCAAAGGCTTGCAGATTTTGATGTAGTTATTATTATGGTGTTCTTTCTGACATTTTTTTTTTTTACAGACAGTAAATTGTTTCATTTCTTCTTCTTATATCTGTTTTTTTTTTTTAATGGGCAATGACATCAGTGTTTGAAATATTCCAAGTTAGGTCTCTCGCAAGACTTGCTTTTGTTGGGCTGGTTGTTGTTGTTTTTGTATATCAAAGAATTCTAACGAGAAAAGAAGTCCAAATTTCAGTTTTTGCACATCAGGAAATGGTTAGTGTGCCCCAGTCTCTCCTTACAGACCTGCCTTGGGAAGAAAACCTTCCTTTCTCCCCTCCCCCGCTGCCTGGCCCCTTTGCGCCTTTCCATCTCTCCCCACCAAGGATTCTCCAAAGAGATGTGGGCACCCCCGGCTGCCCCGGGAGAACACCAGCTGCAGCCCCGCTGCTCCCTGCGCTCCACCGGGCCTGGGTAAAGGCTCCCCAGGGCGCAGAAACCTGCCCTCGGAGACAGGCTCTCCTGGGGAGCTGCGGGAAGAGGGGAGTGTGGGGTCACACATGGCTGGCTTTACTATGGCAGAGTTCCCTTGTTTGTGCTCTCTTCCTCTGCTCCAAGAAAAGTCCCTGGAAGAGGCCTGAGGAGTAAGATCAAATGTACCAGCTAAGAGCCAAAGCCTGACTTCTCTCGGCCTGTGTCTCGGGCACCAGTCTCCACGTTTTCAATTCTTTGGGCTGTCATAGTGAAACTGATAGGGAAGTTAATGAGATTAAGATGGCAAAACATGGGGAGCTTCAGAGAAGAGAGAAACCGGATAAATGCTGTCCTCTGCTGAAGTACAGGCCTGTCCATTCCAGCTGGAGACATTTTAGCGAGCTCTATTCTAGTAAAACTTGATAGTTTATGAGGACAATTTAAAAGTAGCATGCATTCAGGGGTAGTACAAGGAATTCATACCAGTAGGTACTCAATAAATGCCTGTTGAGTCTATGAATGAATGAGTGTCCTATTTCCTTTTTCTTCTGACCTTTTCAGCAGCTTGGTCTAATACTTGCTACCTTTTCAAATGCACAGTGATTAATATTTTCTAGTATGGGTCTTTTTATTTAAAAAAAAGTTTTTGGCCGTGCGATGAAATGTGGTAAAATGAAGGAATTGTTCAGGACAAAAATCAAACACTATGTCCGGTAGAAAGACGAAATACCTCTTTGGCTGGAGACTTTCTGAATAAAAGATTCCTGAGAAAAGTGGAGAAGATGGAAATGTTTGTGGGTGGGTTTATGAGCATTTTTTCTTTCTTTTTATGAAATATAAGTGCAAGGGGGAAAAGGAGGGAGAAATTTTGGTCAATTCAGAAAACAGCCACAATTTATGAGAATTTAAAAGGCAATTTCTTTTTAAGGGGCAAATTCCTAATTTCCCACATAAAAGTACGGGAATTGAATGGTAAATCCTTCTCTGCCGACAAGACCACTGAAAAGAGGTATGAAAAACAGTTACTGTTCAGTTTCCATTCATGTCTCTTGAAAGCCCTTGTATGTGAAACTGACCTGGAACACACAGCTCTGGGTTTCAAAGCCGCTTGGATGACTTTTCAGAAATGATCTATTATGGAGCTTTGTTTTGCCTGGGTCACCCTCGTTTTGTTCTGTGTGGGTCGTATCCCTCTCCTGCCGCTGCCATTAATCCACCCTGTCTCCTCCTCCACGTTCAGAGGCACATTGGACTCCCTACCCCGCAGAGAAAGCCCTGCAATGAAGTGTCTGAAACTGAGGGACTGCTGCTGAGAGAGACCAGGAAAGACACAGGAGCAGAGGGGCAAGGAGAGGGGTGTTGATTTGGGTGCTGGGAGCCCCGGCCCCCCTGGGCAGCTTGGGTGCTTAAGGAGGGAATGGAAAAGGAGAGAGCGAGAAGGAGAGGGAGGGGCAAATGCAGAGGGAGCAAGACCTGAGTGGGCTTTATCAGTCTGTTGGAAGCCTTGGTCAAATCCAAATGAAACCTTTTCCTGACAATATAGCTCTCTGACAGAGCTGCTTGGCAAGACACTGGAAACATGAGCTTGTGTAGCCTGCAAGTGAGTCTGCCTTTATTTTTCAGTTCAGATTTGATTCATTCACTCATAGTTAGGTAAATGGACTCAATGTGGCTCAAGGGTCGCCAGGGTGGGAGAAAATGGCAATGGATACATTTAGGAGCGAAACAGAACATGACATCTGAACTCTGTCATTTGCTTAGTAACCCAAATTAATTTAGTTCACATGCTTCCTCTTAGAAATCTTATTATATTCTACAATAAGAATATATTGCATTCTTGATAGAGAAGATGCTTTTTAAAAAATAAATAAATACAAATGTCCTTTCTGTCTCTGCCCGTCACCCACTTTTAATATTGCATGGGACTGCCTGGAAGTTCAAAGGGTATTGTGATATGCTGGGTTTAAAAGTGGCAACCCACCATTCTCCAAACCTCAGGGCTTGACAGACCTAAGTCTGTCCCTGTCGTCACCCTGTCAGTGGGGTCAGCAGGGGGCCCCGGGATGGACCCCAGGCTCTGGGTGGTAAGCACAAAGTTCCCTAAGACAGAGCAGGAAAACATTTTAAAAACTTTAACTGAGCAATGGAAGTCAGTCTTATCATTTATTTGCCTGGATTTTCATTAAAATGTGAATCTAAGATTAACACAAGATAGACATTGCCCCAAATTTCATGAGTTTATAGTTTTGAGCACAAAATTATCAGCCTCTGCTCTAATTTGGGCTAAACTACAATGAGCAAATTCTTTAAACTTTCAGGTCTCCATTTCATCCCCTAGAAAGTGAATTCATGGGTCTAGAACAGTTGTTCTCAAACTGGAGTGAGCTCCAGAATCATGACTTAAGGCACACGTGGTTGGACCTCATCTCCAGGTCTGGGGTGGGCCTGATACTGTGCATTTCTGACAAGCTCCCAGCTGAGGCTGCCCTGCTGGCCCGGGGATGGTCTCTAGACGAACTCTAGAGCATGGTCCCGCTAGAAAATTTTAGCTTTCCTATAGGGGATGCTGTGAAATTAGTTCACTAATGGACTAATCGCTACAGTAAAGTTTCCATGTTGAAATTTGACTGGAAAACCATCACCGGGACACCACGATCCCTTCACCTTTTCTGCGAGCACATCTGCATTTTGGGTTGACACATACAGTTTAAAGACACATCTCAATTACAAGATGTGGTCCAGACGGCTTTCCCCTTGGTGACAGAGGCTGCCACTAAACTCTGAGCAATTACTTAAAATTAGACTTGTCAAATTTGTTTAGGGTGACCAGGCAAGTACATACATTGACCTGCTGTCACTGTTCCTGGGGAGACGTTGTAATGATTTTATATCGCAGTCAAACTATTTAAGTACTAATGCTGTCTTCATGCTGTAATCACCATTCTAGTCAGATGTCATTTTTAGAAGCCCTTGGGGATTCGCATCCCTTAATTATTCTTCAATACCCAAACCAAGCATTCTTTTAATTGGTGTAAATTGAACTGTGTTCCAATGCAAACAAGGAGAGGGCACACTAATCAATGATTCCATGCATGTCTATTGGAAAGCCATTGCCATTAGATCAAGTAACAAATCCTTAACTGCATCAGTCTCAGTGGAAACACGGGCTGGTGGAGCTGACATACTCCTTCTACTTAAGCAATCAAGATTCAGAAGCACGGAGTGAAGAATAGCTGTGAGTCCAAAATCTCAGGTTTTGAGCAAAGGGTGAAAAAAAAAATGCTGATGTAATAATGATGGCATAAACATTATCATCCCAATGTTATTCCAGCATTATTCCGATGTCAGAAACCATAGTCATGCATTTTCCTTTTTTTATGGAAATTCAACTAGAAACAAAATGTTTCTAGCCTACCCTCCAGTGATTTGGCTCTGGAGTCTATCTTTCTCTCTCACTTTTTCTAATTTGGAAACAATATGCATTTTTTGTTGTTGTTAACCTGCCAAGCCATTCTTTCCCTAGGAGTTGTATTTTTTTGTTCCTGATGATGCACGATCCACCTAATCATACCTACGAGCTGTGGCTGGGCACCATGAAACAGGTGTTTTCCCACTTTTAATGTGATTGGAAAATTAAAGGGCACTCAAAGAAGCCCAGGGAAAATCCATCTCATAAATGCGTCATGCTTGCTTTTCGCTCTTGTCTCTTTCTATCAACTGCAGCAACTTGATTATTTATAGCTGGGGCGGGGAGAGGAAGCAAGAGGCCCCTTACACACCTCTGGCCCAGACCTGCCTGTCTCCCACTCAGAAATCCTCACTCTGCTACTAGATATAACAGCTGGATACGGTCATTTTTAATCTATCTGGTTTTTGATAAAATGTTCTGGTTTGGGGGGAGGAATCTTTGAAGTTGAGTTTAGTTTGGGTTTTAAAGCAGTCTAGGGCGGAAAACTTGGAAATGAGTGGAGAGGGTGAGGAGACAGCAGTCGGCTTTCCTGACCACCTTTGTCCCCTAGTAGAGATGTAAAGGGGAGCCTTTGGTGGGCAAGCTAGCTTTGGGAGCTGTCTGAGCACACCGTTTTGCAATTTATGCACATTCCCACAATGAGTGTACTGCTTGGATTTCAACTACCTAGCCAAGGGATTTGGGGCCCCTGAGGTGAGCCCTGCGAGGAGTGTCTCAGACTCCCCAAGTTTACTTACCCAGTGCAGACAGAGGGCTGCACACGGAGTGACACCGGGCAGCCCATGGGCTGCAATGCTGTCTTTAAAGGAAGATGCCAGGAAGTTGCAGTAGGCTGGCATTTTTTCCTGGTGGATCAATTTTGAGTAAAAAAAAGCAGGCATGGAAAGGGCTGCAGAAGTGGCCTGCGCCTCCCAAAAAAGGTGCCCACAGAGGCTGCAATGGGTGGCTCACACAGGCCGAGCCTTCATCATCGACCTGTTCTATTCTCCGTGGCTTTTCTCTTACGGGAAGGTTTGGAGACTACCGATGCTTCTTCATTACCTGGCTTTCCTCAGCCTTCTTGGGTTTTCTGTGTGAGCATTTGCATGCAACGGGCATACTAAACCTGAGAATAAAACCTTACTCACAATCCGGCCTTTTCACTTCGGAGTGATGACAACTCTTGGGCTTCTGTTCCATCATCTGTAAAACGAGGAAAGCTGAAGTAGGTGCATCTAAGATGGGGTCTAAACGGTTGAGGGGAGGGAACCCATATCATATTTCTTTGGAGTCCAGCGTCTCATTTTCATTCATGGAAATGATCATCTAAATCCAAGCTTGCCAGACTTCAGTATGCATTTGAATGAGCTGGGGATCTGGTCAAAACATGGCTTCTGACTCAGTAGGTCTGAGATGGGGCTGGAGGTTCTGCTCTTCTGACGCTTTCAGGTGAGGTCGCAAGGATTTTGGTACCAAGGCTTTGGGCTGTGAGCTAAGGGAGGCCCAAGGGTTGGTCTGCTTTTCCCACTGCAGGATCCCTGTGCTCAGAGTGCACATTTATTTACTCCACTTGAATAAATACATAAAGCTGGGCTTTCAGATCGCAGGCTCAGTGATGGATGGCTAGTCTTCTGGCCAGAACTCACTCTTGCCATCTCTCACTTTCCTTTCAACTGGATTGGAAGCCTCTGGCAGCACAACTGTCCCCCTGTGTCATTGAGTTCTGTGCTGTCATGAAGTAGGAGGCAAGTCAGACCCTCAGGAAAGTCTCTGGTGGGGACAGGGCAGATCTCTACGGCCTCTGCTCCTTAAGTCCCGGCTCCCAACCCAACATCAAGAGGTTACATCTCTCCGGTTGCCAACTGTTCTTATATACTTTCTTTTTTTCACTTCAAGATTCTCCTAGATGTCCATTTTAACTTTGCAAATTATTTGTTTTTGGTGGTGGGAAGAGGAGAGTTCCGCCCAGGGTGATGGTGGTTCCAAACACTATCCTTTTGCAGAGGGAGCCCTAGTCTGGGAGTCTAAATAAACTGGTATAGTTCCACTGGCCCATTGACTAAGGGAGTGAATAAAAGCCCATTAAATACTTGGAGCTTGTAAAGTTAGAAATGTCCTTCCAACCCAACTGGTCACAGGAGGTACTGTTTATGAAAGTGTCATGGAAGCTGTGACATGTAGGATGAACATGAGTCTCAGCTGGTTCTGGGCACTTCACAGTGGAAGGCCCAGCCCCCCATGGATTGCTTCTCGCGCAACCCCCAGACCCCTTACCAATGCAGGGGCTTTCCCTCTCTCTTTCTCTCTCCCTCTCTCTCTCTGACTCTTCTTCTGTCTCTCTGTCTCTCTCTTCCTCTCTCCTTCTGTCTCTCTCACACAGGCATTAATAAAAATGCTTATTTTCTGCATGTAACTATTTTTAGTGCAGTTTCTCCAAATTTACTGGTAAGACCAGCTTTGGGCCTTTGTTTAGCACACCGATTCTCCTGAGCTCCCACCCTCTTTCTCTGGTGTAAAAGCACTCTGGTTAAGTCTTAATTCCAGGGAACTTGGGAAATGGTATTCAGGGCAAGGTTCTCTTCTTGGCTGCACTTTTGATCACCTGGGAAGCTTCTAAAAGTACATGTGTCCAGGCTACACCCCAGAGAAGAATCTATGGGGAGGGGACCCAGACATTAATTCCCCCTACCCCACAGATTTTAAACTTAAAATAATATTAATTATAAAAAGTTTCCTGGATGATTCCTATGCACTATCTGATTAAGAACAACTGGTACAGTTTTGGACTGACTGTTAAAATTTATTGAAACAGTCAGGTGGAACCCGTGACATCGTCAATAGGCCATTGATTCCCAAACTTGGCTGCACATTAGAATCACCCAGTCAGCTTTTAAAGCACTAGATGCCCAGGTCACACCTCACACTGATTCAATGAGAATATCTGCAGTGGGAGCCTGGCAATGGTATTTTTTATAGAGCCCAGATGATTCCAACGTACAGTAGAATTTGGGAGGCCCTGTATGTGCCCTTCCCATAGCCGAATTCGTTTCTAGTCTAAATTTTTAGGACAAGCATAGAGCCTTTTGGCCTCCTCTTACTACTGCTATTATGTGCTTCTCTGAACCTTTGTTTCTATAGCCACCCAAAGTGCTGGTGTGGAGAAAGCATTCCAGCTTTATCAGAGCACTTCACAGAGCGGGTGGGATGGGGGATGGAGGGGGACAAGTAGGAGGAATGGAGGTGTCCCAGGCAAAGCCTTCCTTATTAGCAGGAAGAGCATCTATGTAAGACGTCAGCCCTCTTCCTCATCTGATTCTCAATGTGCTGATATGAGGAGAGGAGTTTCCTTAGTGTAAATCGGACCAAGGATGACCGTCAAAATGAAAGCTCCTTAACCAGAGAAAGATGCAGATTTTGCAAGGCATGAACCTCATATAATTTTTTGAGGACCTGCTTTAAGAATAAGAATACACAACCCCCAAATACAGAAATTAGATAAGAGATGACTGATTATGTATGAAATGAAAATTGACAATAAGTTACTGAAGCCTTGGACATCCAGGAGTCTTTCTCCTGAGCTTTCAGTAGATCACTTACCAGAAACACTTATGTGGAGATGCTTCCCGATTGCATCCTAGCTGCCCTTTCGTTCCTGGAACAAGCCACAGCTCCCAGCAACTCCCAGCACCCACTGCAACCCATGCTAGTCAAAGCCCCTGAGGGTGAAGCTTCATTAGCTTCATGATGAAGCCACCTCTTTCCCCAGCTTGGTGTACAGCAACTTGAGCCAGGGCCACACACAGGGATTCTGAGTTAATTGTTCTGGGTTGCGGCCTGGGTGTTGAGATTTTTTTTTTTTTAATTTGCATATGGGCAGGAGGCACCAGGGATCGAACTCCAGACCTCCAGCACGGCAGGTCGGAGCTCTGCCTGCTGAGCCACGGCAGCCGCCCCGGTGTTGAGATTTTAAGAGCTCCCCAGGTGATTGTGAGGCGCAGCTGGAGCTGAGAACCTTTGCACAGAGTGCCGTGCCACTGTCGCTCTTGGATTAACGCTGCTGCCACCTTAGAGAGTTGGGAGAACGTTTTCTTCTTTGTCATCCTCTCTGCCCTTTCTTTTTCTCCTGAAGATGCTTTCCCACTGTCTGGTTCTCTTGCTCAGTTCCTGCACTGAGAAGGAAATTAGGGTAACCAGTTCTACCACTGTGCTAGATTCCAGTTATGGCTTTCGTTGACTTGGCAGGGGTCCTGGATTGTAGTCCTTTTGCTTCTAGTCCACAGTTCCCAGTCTTGTTTTTTTTTTTGTGTGTGTGTCCACTTTACACGCACACTGTCCACCAAGACCTGGAGAAGCAGTCTCTTTTATTGTTTGACCTTGTTTGGCATCAGGGAAATCTTCTGCCTCTAAGAAATATTTGCCTTGCTGGTTTAGCTTTTTGGCTGCTATCTCTTGGGATCCACCCATAAGAATCTCGGATACATTTTTACTCAGTTTCTTACCTGAGACTCAATTACAATTTACTCATCTCCATTGGCCTCAGTTCTTTCCCTTAACTTAAATATATTTATGTATCTTAATCTTGTTACAATTTGTCCTTTCTTCTAAGTTACTCTCTGAGCCTATTTCTCTCTAAAACACAGCAACTTCTAAAACCCTCAGTTCGTTTTAATTTCGTATCTCCTCCATCATATAATTTTTAGATCATCTGATCCAGCCAAGGGACCCTGTTTTTTAGGGTTCCTGTGACTCATAAACACATCATATACTGACCTGAAGGTCTGGCTGACCTGTGAAGTCTCAGCCTTACGGTTGTCCACCACAATTTGTTTACTCTTTGCAGAGTAGAGCCCTGTAGTGGGGTGTGCGGTTCCACTACGTTTCTCAGCCCCCTTGTTGGTGAGGCTGAGTGTACTGGCCAATGGAATGTGAATGGGAACACAGCAGGCCCTTTCTAGGCTGGGCCGGCTTTCTTCAGCTGCAGCGAGGATGCAGCTGGCAGTCATATCTGTGCTGGTTTATTTTAGGTGTCTGCTTGGCTAGGTTATGGTGCTGGGATGTTTGGTGGAACACTAATGTCAGTGTCGCAGTAAAGGTATTACGTGCACATGACTAACATGTTCAATCGGTTAACTCTAAGGAAAGATAATGTGTGTGGGCCTCATCCAATCAGTGGAAGGCCTTCAGAGCAAAAACTCAGGTTTCCCAGAGAAAATAGAAATTCTGCATTAACCTGCAGCACGAATCTCCTTTCTGACTTTCTCGCCTGCTGGCCTGCCCTCCAAATTTTGACCTCACCAGCCCCCACAGTCACACGAGCCAATCCCTCGAAATAAATCTCTTTGTACATTTGCGTACACATGTAATGCATTCATTATATAAATTATATAAATGCGCATGTACATATTCCTATATCACATCAATTCTGTTTCTCCGGAGAACCCTGGCCAAAACGACGCCTTAGCCATCTCGCCACTCAAGCTGTGGTTCTAAATTCCTGGACCAGTGGCATCAGTCCCACCTGGGAGCCTGTTAGAAACTCTACCTCTGACCTACTGATCCATAATCTACCTTATCAAGAAGATCTTCAGGAAATTTGCGTGCACATGGGCATTTATAAGTGACCCCGCGCTAGGGGTTGGATAATGGAAGGGTTTGGGCTCCTGAACAACCAGGCGGAAGAGAGCTGCCCCCTAACCTCAAAACTTGTATGGGACTCTCGTGTGAGCAAGAAGTAAACTTCTATTGTGCTAAGCTACCCAAGCTTGGGTGTCTATGCCTACCCTGACGAGTACATCCTGATGTGCCTGTTGTGTGATGTTTGCTTCTACTCTGCTCTGAAGTTGCCTCTCAACCACTTTTGGGGTGGGTTGCATTTTTGCCTGGGCAAAGATGGGGAGAAAACATTATTATCAAATGCAAGAAACATCTGTGTGAAATTTTCTTTCTCAAATTATTATTTTTTTTATGCTACCATTTCACTTATCCTATAAATTAGGGATCGGCAAAATTGGCTTATGAGCCAAATCAGCTCTCTGCTTGCTTACATAAATAAAGTTTTCTTGGACACAGCCATGCCCATTAATTTACATATTATCTTTGGCAGTTTCCATGTTATAATGGCAGGGTGAGCAATTGTGATAGGGAAACTATAGTCTGCAAAGACTAACATATTTACTATCTGGCCTTCTACAAAAAAAAATGTGCTGATTCTTGTTCTAAAGAATATTTCTGGGAAACTTTATCATAGTACTATCCCTAAAAATTCCAAAGTTTCAATGACATTTGTTTTTATCTTGAGATAACTTTAAAATTCAGTTGGGTGAACAAATATGTTAGAAAGGCTGTGAAATTTTTGAAAAAGGAGTGCAGTAGGGGAAAGTTGCCCTACTGGATAGCAGAACATATAGGGTGGGGCAATGGGGGCTCAGTGGCAAGAATTCTTGCTTGCTGAACTGCAGACCCAGGTTTGATTCCCAGAACCTGCCCATGCAAAAAAAAAATCATAAAGCTATAATATAGCTAAAGAAGTATGGTAATGGTGTAGGAATAGAAACTTGGAAAAAGTATTTTTGTTGTAGATGAAGGGTTAACATCTCTAGTGAAAAACTTCTGACAAATGAATGAGGATCTGGACAGAGCGGAAGAATAAGGAGAAAATGTACAAATTGGCAATAATGCAATCAATGCAAGTGGCTAGCAAATATGGTATGATGTTCAAATTTCTAAATAATGTAAATAAAATTGAAACAAGATATCTTTTTTGTTGTTTGATTGACTAAGAGGAAGGAAATCAAACGATGGCAAGGGCATGGGGGAAAGGGGTCTCTAGTACATGGCTGAGTTCAATGTGTTTTGCAGGACATCTGTCAGTACAAATCAAATTTTGAAATGCACCTGTCTTTTGACCTGGCATCTTCACGTGTAGGATACTTAAGCTATAGTAAAGTAACACAGATCTCTTCTTTGCTGCAGTGAAAGTTGGAAATCACTTAAACGCCTGTCATTTGAGTTTGTTAAGTAAATCATGGCGTATCTGTATCGTGGATTTCTATGATGCCATCCAAAACAATAAAGTAGCATACCCAACGTTGATGTAGATTCTGAGCAAACTTCCTTGTTCTTTATAAAAATTTTGAGTATCCTGATTTCCTTCTATTAAGAAACATTTTCCTGGATCCTTTAAGGTGTAAACAATGAATTTAAGGAAAACCTAGTAAAAGTGATGGAAATTACCTACTTAAGAAATTTACTTATTTATTTCTACTAATTAGAGATATTACATTCAATGTTATAGCAACCAAGACTTGAAACACATAAATCCATGTTTCAGGGTTTGGGTGTGTGTGTGTGTCTACATCTATGTGGGTGAAAGGTCCTTGGAGAGCTTAGCATCCATCTGTGGATGCAACCACACCCCAGCTACATACAGAAGTTGCTGTTCCCTTTTAAAACAGATTAGGACCTAATCTCAGACTCCCTGAGGATAAAAACCTTTCTACCTGTAGGATTCCATTATCTTCTGAATGGAACTGTATGGATGTGGTTGCCAAGGAAAACCCTGGGTCAGCCTGGTCAAATATGTCATTTGGCAACAAACCCCACAATTACTGCTCAACCCTTGTAAACGCTTGCATTCCTTTTCATGTTGCCCCTGTGACCTTGCCCACCTCATCTCTTTCTCTGGGGTCAGTTCTACCCATTGTTGATTGTGCTTGCCCTACCCCCCTCGCCCTCCCTTTTAACCACCCCCTGCTTCCATCATGCTGGTCTGGCACAAAGGCAATTGGTATCACAAAAACACATGGAACTCTTGGTCTTACTCACAGATATAGAATTTTATTGAAGGGTAAGTTGGCTAGTGCAATAATCTTAACATTTTTTGATTGCTCAATCTTATCACATAAATAGTTTGAGCACGAACTCCCAATACATGCATGTTAGTTTATTTACAAATTATGTACCTCAATGAATGAATTTTATATATTATAACATATGCAAAAAAAGGCCAAAACTCAAAAGATTATATAGAAGTTCTAACATTTTTCTCCCACACCCTGTGGGTGTCCGTTGTTGACTCGTAGGCCAAAAGTGGAAAGGCCTTCCAAGCCTAACTTTTGAGGTATCAAGGCCACTGGAAACTCTCTGCCCCTCTTCCAGGGCAAAACTTCCTTCCAAAGAAGTCTTCCCGGTTCCATGATGTCCACTGGGGGTTTGTGAACCACAGGACATAAGGTGCTGCTGTAGATGACTTGAAAGATTTTGCTTTGTTTTGTTTATTATTTGCAGGTCCAACTTTTGCCCTCTGAAGTGTAAGTGTAATCCCCCTAAGGAGCACTTCCTTCCTTGGAAGGACTCAGACTTGGCTGTCCAAGTTCTGAACATTTATTAAATAACATAAATAACATCATTATTTTTCCATATGAGTATCCTGTTATTGCAGTACCATTCTGTTGAATTTTTGTTTGTTTTGCTTTTTTTTTTTTTTGGAGGGTGGGGAAGTGAATGGACTGGGAATTAAACCTGGGTCTCCCACATGGCAGGTGAGAATTCTACCACTGAACTATCTTTGCACCCCAAATACTGACTTTTTATTGCTGTAGGTGGATGGGCTTGAAAGGACTGGTCCAAGGTCTTCATCTTTTGAAAGGCACACCACACAGGCACTATCCGCACACTAGAACTGTGCGACAGAACAGAGCCAACAGATTGATGCTTCTAAACATAAGTCCTGTGACAGCAGCATGTTTTCCCTTTCATGCCTCTATCTCCAGGATGGCACTTTGCTGGTGCCCAGTAATTTGTTGAACGAATGGAGGATAACAATTTTATCTTGGATTGGCAGTAATCAGGAGACATCTTCCATTGATCGCTTCGGCTTGGGTCCTGAAAGACTTTTTAACCCATAGGTTATTTTTCTTTTGAACTGGGAGACTTTATGCGGGGAAACCAAGGCCCAGCTTTCATGTATGATTTCATTGACTCATTTACACTGAAACCTGGAACTCTAGGGGAAGAAACGTCTTCATGTCCTTTCCAGCGATTCTTCTGTTCGTGCACTTTGGCTTTGCTAGTCCCCCGTGAGAGGCACCACTTCCCCACTATGGCTTGATTTCATCCTTATGCTTTCTCATTGCTAGACACATTTTTTCCTGACTCATTATTTTCTTCTGTCTCAAAATATTTGAGTGATTTCCCCTCTCCCATACCTCCACCACAAATGGACTTTCAATTGTGCTGGGCTTTTATTTTTCCATTTTCTAAAGGAAACATTTCTATTTTAAAAACTTCTGCCCTTCTTCATATAGTTCCTGGATCCTGTTGAATCTTTATTCCTGACCTTCCACTCCATGACAATCCTCTCATTCTCCAATAAAGCTGTGGCTTTAATGTTATCAATATGTTATGTGATGCAATATATTCATCTTTTAAAAACACAATCAATGCTTCCAGAAACCTTCATTCTAAACCTTGCTTCAGAGAATGTTTCTATTCTTGTATTTACAAAACTTCTCCCTGAGGTCTTCGTTGGCTTGTCTCTATTTTAATCACTTCTCAAATCCCTAACTAACCTTCAGAAAATTAACTCTGAAAATATCTTTTTTTTTTTTTTTTGGTGAAGCTTCTCAATATGATGATTCACCTGGTGAAACAATATTAAAACAAAAGCCATTGGAATTCGATATTTTTGTGAATGCCAAATACCATCCTCCCACCTTGGGGATTTCTCAGTGAGGGTTTTAGGAATATTCCTGCTTACCACTGCAAAAAAGAGAGAGAGGAAGGAAGGAGAAAGGAAGGAATGGAGGAAGGAAGGAAGGAAGGAAGGAAGAAATAGAAAAAGCAAACAGCAAAGTAATGCAAAACAATAACTGAACCCACTAGACATTTTGGTAGAATAGGATTTTTATTTTTAAAGTGACACCACACTTCAAAACTTAGAACCGTTTAATCCCTGCTTTATTTATAGATGTGATCACTTCCATTCCGAGTGAAATGCCTAAAGAATTACATCATAAATGAAGGAAAAAATAACATGGAACAAAAACGAAAAGTCGTAAAGCATGAGAAATGCCTTGTCCTTTCTAATATCTGTGATGCCCAAAGCCTACTTTCTGGAGAGGCCCTGAGTGGGCAGAGATGAAGGGAAAATCCCAAAGGGCACAGAGTCAATCACTAAATGCTGGCTCATCACAATTATTTTCTAAATACTGTCATAATTATACTTAAGTGTTATTAGTCATATAGCACAGTGGTATTAATGAAAATGACACATTTAAAAGGGAAATTTACATAAAGATTTCTATTGGAGGATCATGAAAGCCAGTTGAAAAAAATTTCAAACTGCATTTTGGACATATTCTGATCAGGTAAATTGGCAATGGGATCTTATTCGACTTTCTCTTTGGAGAAGGTAACTTTTTTTTTTAGAATCAAAAGCCTTTGCCCTCTTTAATGTCAAAGTACATAAATAAATGTCTACCTAAAACTTTTGTTTTATGTGTAAAATAGTTCACTCTTTGTACCGGTATTTTAAAATTCTGGTTTTAATAATTCAAAGTTATGGGGTCTACTCAGAATCTCTCATGAGAAACACACACAGAAATCCAGTGTCTTACAAAATGATTTATATTTCATTCGTGTTTTAATTCTATTTTTAGTAAAACTCAATCATTACCAGACACAAATGGTCCTGAGAAGCCTTGGTCAGTATGTAATGAATGATTTAGCATTACCTACAGCACAAGCAACTCCTCATCCCTTGAAAACTGGGCTAGAAAAATAAAACATGCAGAGCAAACTAAATTAATATGTTTCCTGAGATTTCCAAGCAAATATGAGATGTGCATAAGGTCCTCTGAGGTCCGGTGTCTGGCATATTCTAATCTCCTGTGGGAACTCAAGTTTTCTTCCATGAAGACCCTAGTGATGGTCATAGAGACTCTACTGAAGACACGCCAGCTTGGCAGAGTGCATTCTTTGTCATGAGCTTACTGTGTTCTTTATTTTATAAAGCCAGGCTACACGAGTGTCAAATTTACCTTTAAAATGTTGACTTTGTGTGTTTTGGAAAAAAACAAAGCAATAACTCTCCTGGAACAGATCTTTAGGAATCTTAGCCTGGCTGGTCTGGTTCGCAAGGACTATTTTGTGGCAGAGTAATCTCTCACAGGGGGGTTATGCTTGACCTTATTTCACATTAGGTCCAGTTTCACTGGTCCAGCCAGTATGACCACATCCAAAAAAGAGATGGAGCTAAGGACTAGAGGAAGGACAAACTAGAATGGACAGGCGTGATCCAAAGGGTGAAGAAAACAGTGCCAGAATCAGAAGAATTGTAAAGAGCGACATGAACTTAAGGAGTTAACCAACAATAAACAAAATAAACACACATAGTCTCCCCATTCTTGGAAGCCTTGGGAAACCGGAGAGGGTCTGGCTCACACGAAGGACTCCAGAAGGCCTTCTGATATTTTGTTCAATCAGCATCATCCTTCTCAGGAAGTCTGCTGATGAGGGAAGCAAAGGTGATCAGCTCCCTTTTGCTTCAGGAATTCCCAATCCGTGTGTTCCCTGACTGTCACAGCTTGGAACAGAGTTTAAGCCAGGCCAGAATCAATCATCGGTCAACTTGGGAACTCATGCGGGGTGGCGAGTGACATCCCGTCTCTTCCACAGTGGGTCTGACTCTTGCTCTTTCTTTCTCTCCCTCTCCCCTCCTTGGCAGCTGACTTCCAGAGTGGAGGTGCTGGCCGCCTCCCTGCCACACAGAGCAGAGCTGGGCTGCCAGGGAGGATACCTGGGGCGGCTCCAAGAGTAACCTCTAGAGGCTTTCCAAGAGAATCAGACTTCATAGATGGGGTTGACTAGACAATGAAATATTTAAGGGATTCCTCCTCTTTTTTTTTGAAGTTCAAAAATCCTTGTCATCCCTTGGCTGAAGTCTATGTACACATGAGAGGAATTCACAATCAGATTAGAAGTAACCTGCTACCACTTATTGATTATCTTAACCCATATCAGGTAGAAGGCAATGATTGTACCTTTATGCATGGATCCTTTTAATTGTGTTTTCCCCTACAAAATAGCAAAGTCCACGAAACAAAAGAAAACAACCCAATAAACCCAGCCTGTCAGGTGGTCATTGGTTAGCTTTTGCTGTATGAAATATTTTCTTAGTGGGTGAAAACAGAGCTAAATACCTTGATGTTGTTTTAAAAATAGACTTTTTATACGAACAAGATTCAGTCTTAAAAATACTTCCTTTTTTCCTTACTTTGAAAAATGGAGAATTATGCAATTGTTCAAAATTCAGACCAAAATTCTGGTTTCCCTTTAAATATGTGGGTAATGGAGTAAAAAATGTAGCTGCCTCTGATGTATGTGGTCAGTGACCAAGTACTCCCTCTGGGTCAGAGGTGGGAGCTTGGCTGTGCCCTCAAACGCAGGCACATACCAGTGGAATAGCATTATGGATTTGTTTAAAAATGAGAGGTCCAACTTTCTGACAAAAAAAAAAAAAAGACAATGTTTTTTCTTAAATGTTCCTGCTCATTTCATTAGTAATGTAGCACTTAAATATTTCAATCCATAAGCAATACTGATTCTAGAATAATGACTAAGATTCTTCATGTGGATATAGAATGGCTCCTTCCTGCCTATTTGGTCCCATGTCCTGCTACTCTCCAAGAGATCCTCTGCTCCAGGGAAACACACCTCCGTGGCATCCCAAAGGCACCCAGAGCTCTTCTTCCTCTGTGACCTGGGATCCGCTCTGCCCTTCCTAACTTTGTCCTTATGGCCAATGCTTGTGTATCTTCTCTCCTCCCTGGCTCCATTATCACCTCCTCCTTGAATTCTTTCCAATCCATCCACCTTCCACCACATCGTGGACAGAGAAAGACATCCCTCCTTTGGGCTTCCAATTCATCCTGTTCACCTCTGTAGACTATCGCTTTCACTCCTTCCACAACCGCAGGTAGTTTTGAGAGCCTAGCATGTTTTAGGCGCTGCCGAGAGGTAGAGAATAGAGACACAGCCCCTGCCCCCGAGGAGGTCACATTCTAGTTGAGGAAATAGTAACAAGCAGATAGATAAATGATGCCAGGAAGTGCTATGGCAAAAATATAGTAGAGCTTTTCCTTGCTTGACTTTCCAGTAGACTGTGAATCCATTAGAGCAGGGATAGGTAAATCGAGCATGGAGTGAAGCTTTAGCATAGACTAGATGTCAGTAAATGTTGAACGAATGAGCAAATGAAAAGGATATTTGTGGAATATTTAACTATGTTCCCAATCTTTCCAGCACTGGAGGATGTAAAGGAAATAAAAGCTAATTTTATTTGACTCTAGAGTTAGAGAATGTTCTATTTGCAGAGAATATCTATGTGATCTTTTCAGAGATAATAAGAAACTTTTCCTCTAAAAACAACAACTAGTCATATAGATAAGCACATGAAACTCCTCTGTTCTCACAGATTCATCATTCAGGGAGATCTTTCACGAGACACGTTAAATAGGATGGTTCTGTAACACAGGTTTTTATTTCTATTAAATTCTATGGCATATGATCTTGAACAAATATTTGTAGTCAATATTTGATAAAAAGTCCGATTCAATCAAGTAAATAAAGAATTAGAAAAAACAATTTCCTTCCTTTGCTAGACTAAATCCATTAAGACCCTAATACAAGTAGAACTGAGGACAAAGGATATTTAAAACAAAACAAAACAGTGAGACCCATTGCACATTTGCATTTTAAAATTAATTGCTACCCTAATTATTCCTCAGTAGAAGCATAAATTAAGCAAATCTAACTTGGAGTAAGCTTTTAGATACCCACAGGATTCTCTCCTTAAGAGTAAAATGTCATAATGGTGCAGTGTGACAGTCCATTTTTTTTTGTTGTCTTTTCATGATTGAACAAAGAGCAGAGATAGGAAATGGAACTATATGGTAAAAATGAAACAGACTCAAGACAGAGAGACAGACACAGTTGGATTCTATTAGATATCCTCTATAAAGGTGTGAGAAAGTTTCAACCAATAGAGAATGTTGTGACAAAGTAGTTGCCTTGGAAACATTACGCATTATCCATTAACATTAGGCATTCCTCCATGACCTCCAAATAGAACCAAATGGTGAAAAGTATAGTTAAACATGGAATTATTACTAGTTTTGTCTTGCATAAATGGGATTGATTGGCTGGAGTCTTTGTTCCATCTGCTTTCCCTGACATCATGGAGACAGAGCTGCAGGCATAGGTAGACTGCATGTTGCGTTCGGCATGGCTGGGATATTTTCTCTGTCACATGATCAGGCACACACTGTTGGTGGTCTCTATCAGAAATTTATGAAACAACATAAACCCCAAATTTCAGTGACTTAAATTAACAGTCATTTACTCTCATGCTTCCTGAGCTGCAGGTCAGCTGTGGCTTGGCTGATCTAGGCTGGGCTCAGTTAGGCAACTGTCTTTTAGGTATACTCTGCAGGTGCCTGGGCTAGTTGAGTCAACTCTGTTTCAAGCTGTGGGTCAAGCTCAGATCTGTTCCATTTCTATTTTTCCTTCTAGAATCATCTGAAAGCACAGAACTGCCTGGCTTATGTTGTTTTCAAGGTGGGAGTGGAAGCTTTTAGAGGGGTGAGCAGAAACACACAATGCCTTCAGGCTCCAGATGGACATGTGGTCATAGCTGCCAGCATTTCACTGGTCAAAGGAAGTCACATGGTCAAGTTCAACATACACGGGGTAGGACAGTAAACTCTTCCTTTGAATATCAATGTATATGTGTGAAGTAGGGAGAGAGGAAGAAAGAGAATATTTGATGAATGATAATTTAATCTACCATTACTATTTATATTTAAAGAAAAATTTTTATTTTCTGATTTGGGCCATTACACATGATTATTTAACATTTTCCTCTTTTACTTTCTCCTATGTTCGTTAATTATAAATATGTGAGATTACCCAGAAAGTTCTTCCTTAACAAGACAGCTAGCTGGAAGATTTAGAGAAACTTGACTTAGGATGAGCAGCAACAGCCTGAGGCAGTCCAGTTGTGTCTTTGCCCTGCTGTTTGAAGAAGGAGTCATGGGCTAGGGATCAGCAGGTCTTATTTGGCTTTGAGGCAGATCCTCAAAGCCTACCAGAAGGGTAGTACATCTACCAGAAGGGCAGACGTACTGCCTCAGCAGATGTGTGAATGACTTCACTGCTCCGATTACAGCATCACCTCTCCCCTGTCATCAACTGGCAACCCACAGCAAAGGATGTTTTTCTGATCATTTTACACTCATTAAATACAGCTGTCACAACAGTGGATGCGAGGATGCATGCAAAACTTTTCTGCCACGTCAAAATAAAGCTGAAACGCTTTTTAAAAAAGAGCTGAAACCTTTGAAGCCTATTCTCAAGGAGTACTGAAACACTGCCTTTTGTCGTTAACAATTGAAAGTATTCCACTGCAACACAAATTCAGTCTGGGCCCAGGCTAAAAAAGCATCATCCATCAAAAATTTTCAGTAGAAAGCAGCAGAAAGCATTTGGCTAACCAGCTGGGGTCCAATCACAGTATTTCTAGGTCTGAATGACCTGGAGCCTCCATATTCATTTGGTTGGCTGATCCTTGCTAGTGGTTTTTAATGGGACAGAGTTGTTCCTTGACTCTCACAGAAATGTCAAGAGAACGAATTAATCAGATACCTACTACCTACCCCATTCGAGAATTAAAACAAAAGATATTAACCAATTCTGGGGCCACAACCAACCTTCAGAATGAAAATTTCTGGGTAGGGTAGTTGGCCTTCATCACTTCCTCCATCTGTGGACTTGTGTGAGGACCAGTCCATCTGTGGACATCTGTGGACCATTGAAGACCAGTAAAGACTGTATATCTCAGGAATGCATCTATTGACATAGCATTTCTCATCTGTCCTATTGTTCACTCCATGGCAGACCTGCCTCTTGACCAGCTCAAAAGTTAGCCCTGGGTTCTACTCCACCTGATCTCTTTCTGCCCATTCCCTGGCCTGTGGAATAGGACTATCATTTGTGTTCCCTGCATAACTTTGCCCACCTCCATACCAGTAGCTATCACGCTGTCCCTGGGCTGGTCTGAAATTGTTATGTACCCCAGAAAGCTGTGTTTTAATCCCGATCCAATCCTATGGAGCCAGACCTATTGTTTAGGGTGGGAAAGTTTGATGGATTGTTTCCATGGAGATGTGATGCGTCCAGTTGTGGGTGTGGCCTTTTGATTAGATGGAGATGTGACTCTGCCCATTCAATGTGGGCCTTGATTAGTTTATTGAAGTTCTTTAAAACAGGAAACATTTCGGAGAAAGCTCAGAGCCGACACAAAACCCAGGCAGTTGGACAGGGAAAGCTGTTTGAAACCAGAAGCCAAAGCAACCAGCGGATGCCAGCCACATGCTTTCCAGCTGACAGAGGTGCTCTGGACTCATCAGCCTTTCTTGAGTCAATGTATTTTTTCTGGATGCCTTAGTTCAGACATTTTTATGGCCTTAGAACTGTAAACATGAAACTTCTTAAATTCCCTTTTTAGAGGTTGTTCCATTTCTGGTAAATTGCAGCTTTAGCAAACCAATTCAGTCCCTTTGTCGTGGAATCATCTGCTCATGGTGTATCTCCACTAGACTGGGATTTTGAGAGTAAAATTGGGTTTGATTTTTAATATTCTAGTAGTGTGGCCTTAGCTGTGTAACCCAAGGTTTGGCACTGAGAAGGGCCTGGTTGGCAAAGGACAGAAGGAATTAAGGAAGGGAGAAGGGAGAACAAAAGCATCCAGTGATTTCAGAGGGTGGGTAGTTACACCTTCCAGCCAGACACTACTTGTGCACATCAGGTATCACAGTCACAGATGCTTCAGCCTTTATCTGTCTCTCCTCTTCTACCCTTACAGTGCCAAGGAGAGTAAGGCATTTATTACAGGTTCCTGAGCATGTGGGCAGTCACTATTGATTAAGTAATAAGAGAAGACCTTACCCCTCTGGGTGGGATTGTTGGTCAGTTTCCAGTCTGGAAAACTCACTGGGTATCTCAAAGTTAGATATTTCTTGCTTGCAGTCGTCGCCTAAGTTCCCTGTATTGACAGAACCTAACAGGGACCCAGAGAATAGTTGGTTTGCAAAGTCCCACAAAACAGATCCAGAAGAGTCATCTTGCTGCCAAGAGACAATGGCTTAATAACCAGCAAGTGAGAGCAGTGTTAAGCAATCTGCAGTTGTTCTGTTTCTTCTTCCATTTCAAGATGTGACAAAAATTTAAATGATCCAAAGCTGCCACACAAACTCTGGGATCTGATGTGTATGTCCCCTCACTCTGCATTTTTGTGATGTGGGATGATAGAGCAGGCTATTACAAGGAAAGAAAAATTGTAAGAAATTGACATGCTGTCTCCACCATAACGCACACTGATGAGAAAAGATCCAGGGACGAGAAATAATGTATTTAAAGGAATTGTGGATCGGAACTTCAGATTCTCTAGAGTGCCAATTACTGTTTAAATATATATGCATGGTGCTGACCAGAGATCTGAAATGAAATGAAAGAAGAGAGAAGCCTTGCGGGTGAGCGAGTCAGGGGTGGGCCGTGGTGTGTTCAAATATTTTAGATGGGCGCACCAGGGAAGAGAAGCTCATATCCACATTAGGCTCTGTTTTAGTTTCTTAAACTGCCAGAATGCAATAACTAGAAATGGAACAGCTTTTAGAAAGGGAATTTATTAAGTTGCAAGTTTACAGTTCTAAAGCCATGAAAATGCCCAAATTAAGGCACCAACAAGAGGTTACCTTCGCTCAAGAAAGGCTGATGCTGTCTGGAACACCTCTGTCAGCTGGAAAAGCATATGGCTGGTGTCTGCTGGGGACTTTGGCTTCTGTACACCTCTGTCAACTGGGAAGGGACATAGCTACATCTGATAGCTTTCTCTTCTGGCTTCTCATTTCATAAGACTTCTCTGGTGGCATTTTCCTTCCATCTCTCCAAAGGTCTCCAGCTGTGTGAGCTCTAAAGCTTTTTCCTTCTCCCTCTTAAAGGACTCCAGTAAGCAACTCCACCTTGAATGGGTAGAGACACATCTCCATAGAAATCATGTAAATAAAAGTTACCACCTATGACTGGGTGGGTCACATCTCCATGGAAACAACTTAATCAAAAAGATCCCACCCAGCAATATTGAATGAGGATTAAGAACATGGCTTTTCTGGGGCATATAATAAAACCTCCTTGAAAGTGAAAAATTCACTTCTCGGTTGCATGGTCTACACACAAACATATGTTCACAAGATTTGCTTACTAATTTGAATTTATCCAAAGGTATAAAACTTTCATCAATAGCTCAAAAGCCTTTATGTGCCTGCTGTGTGGAAGGGAACTCTGCCAGGAATTCTAGTCTTCGCTCTTTATTCAGCTGAGTCCTTGCACATCCTTCCACAGAATAGCTCTCCTGGAGTCTCCTACCTAATACAGGTCTCCTCTCATGCATTATTTCTCTTTTTAGGCCCTTATTATTTTTTCTATATAACCTGAAATTGCAATATGTAATTATTTTATCTATCTGTTTACTTTTTATTTGTTTGCCTTTTCCAGGAGGGCCAGGCCGGTGTCTCAATCCCAAAGCTGAGCACAGGGCCTGGCACAAAACAGAAATGAAATACAATTTTGTAGCACGACTGCATAAATAGGCAGAATACCCCAGCAAAATTCAAATAAGATCCAATCCTTTTCCTCAAAGACTTGATCATATTTTGGGAAGCCAAGTACATAGATGAGTAACAAAGCAAGGGCCACAAGATAATTCCGTTTAGCCATGATATAATAATACATAGAACAGGAAAAGGTTGCAAGTGATCTTGGCAGTCTTGAAGGTAGGTTCCTTTACTTTTTAGAATAGGAAAAAAAAAGGAGAAGCGTAGAAGCAAAGCATCTTTGTGGTAGGAATGGCATTTCCTCCCACCTCTTCGAGAACAACATTCTTTCGGCTTCCTGGGCTTCCTGATCCCCCAGTTGGGGGCACGTGTGTGCACACCTGCAGCCACAGCCTGAATCAGCAGAGCATTTGGGTATCGTGGATGGTCAAGCCTGTTGAGGATATTCTCTGGTCTCTCTCTCACTTTGTTTCCTTAACCACCTCTATTGCTCCCTACAGTTGAGTTGGTGGTTCTCTATTCCTCAAAGCTGGCTGTGCTATCTCCCTCTTCCATGGTGGCCCCCATTACTGTATAACAGTAGCTTATGACCATTTCATAGATGGTATAGACAGCTATTGAATTTTATTGACTCATTGCTTGCTTAAAAGTACTCTCTCTATACCTTTTAGGTTAATAAAAAATAATTCTCAATTAAGCCTCATCAGAAACCTTTTTGAGTGTAGCTGAAAACTCTTAAGGATAATTGAGGATGCCCTGGGTTGTGGCAAAACCATGGCTGCATCTTAGAGGGTTAAAAATACTTGCATGTTGGGCATTGTAGCCTTGCTTGAAAGAGCTGGGCCACCCCCGGGGATCAGGGCAGGCTGACACCTAGACTGGTAAAGATCACTCCAAACTCAGGGGGCTTTAGAATGTATTTTTTCATTAATGAATGCTTCAGAAAGTTCACTCTCCCTAATTCCCTTCTTTGAAAGAGGAGAACTTTAACGTGCAGTTAATTAAATGTTGTGTTGCTTTGCAAGCCCTGAGCTCCCAGAGAGGCCTGGGGGATGCGGAGGGTGGTTTAGAAATCAAACAACTGGAGGACTAACTGTCCCAGATTTGACCACTGAGTGAGCGGCACTGTGGTGGGGGGTGGCACTGGAGGTGCCCTGTGGCCGGGACATGTCTCCTGGACCTTGGAGATCCCCAAGCGGGTCTGTTTCCAAAGGCAACAGGTATTGAGTCCAGCCTGCATGGGTGAAGACTAGCCCCATGCTTACATCTCTCTTCTGGCTGCCTTGCTTTCAGAGGCATTCTTTTTTTTCCTTTTTTCCCTAGTGCTTCAACATGTCTTTGTGCTGAGAGGAGTTATGTCATGCTGGAATTCTTTTCACAACAAACTGAAGAACCTAGCTGTGGTGTTGGATGCAGGCGATGAAGCTGCGAGCTTCCTGTGTGGAGTCATTCACCTGGGGGTGCAGTGAGGCTACTGAGGTGGGCTCTCTTATGTCAAGTACAAGGCCAGCTGGCTGGGGGAGTTGTGGCCACGCACACAGTGTGAGGGGACTGACCTCTCTGAGGAAGCTCGGGGACAAAGGGGTGATGGAAAGGAAAGGCCCTTCGGCTCAGAGCCAGAGTGGTAAAGGGCCGTGGAGCTGATCTTCCCTAATTCTCATTTTAGACATGAGGAAATGTATTCAGGAAATTCAGTAGCTTGATTTTGCAAGAGAAAGTATGGTTTGCTCCAAGTCACTAGCGCCTGTTAACAGTGACAAACGTATCATCCATTTGGCCCTGGCTAAAGGCACAACTTAAGTAGTTACCAAATGACAACTTCAAGGGTGTTGCCCGCGAGAGTGTGCTTTGTGGTTTGCCCACCTCTTGCGTGGCAAGGACAAAGCACCAGTACCTGATTACAATATACTCGCTCATCATTTTGGCATCCGAGTTCCTTACTTTCAACTATTCTGTGTGGTCATTTTCTTTTCCGATGCCCTGAATAGCTGGCAAAGATGAGCTCACTGACTTCGGAGAGACTTGGCGGTGCTACCAGATTCTTATTATGAATAAAAATTTTCAACCCAAGCTGATAAACATATTTTTTTTCACACTGAATTTATCAGGAATACATTAACATTTTCTAAAAGGTAAAGACAGAAAAAAAATGAAAGAATTGAAAGGAGAACATTAGGATGTATCTGGCCATTTGGATTCTTGTTCCCATGGGCTCTTGTTTGCACGCCAGATCATCACCCCATAGAACTACCTGGGAAGGGAGTAGCCTATGGAATAATTATCCCTTCTGATGAACAGAGCAGGAGTCTGTTTACCATGTGTGTTCAGAGCCATTCGTTCTAAGGAAGAAATCTGGAGTGAAAGCTCACAGCATATTTTGCAGAGGTCCTGTAAAAGGATCCTGCAACATTAGTTATGCTCCTATATGGAAAAAGCAGTTGCTTTCTGTGGTGACATATGGCTGAATTGGTGTAATGCCCGAGAAGGGTGAGCCCTGGCTTCATACTTTGCCCACATCGTCAGCAGGACAAATAGCACGGCTACTTCTACCGAGATCACTGGTAAAGCAAAATAGCATCCACATGTGCCAAGACCACAGCTTGCTGCTGGGCTCTAGCAGTTGGCAGACGACACTGACCCTTCTGTGATAATGACTTCTCCTAACTCAGGGAAATTATGAATGGAGCCAGAACCTGCCTGCTTCAAATTAAAAAGTAATGACATCGCATAGTAAACAACAATAGTAGGAATGATGACAAAAATGACAGCATTTTGTTGTCAGGGTGTTTTCAACCTTAAATGATGAAGATTTAACCTTGTTCTGATAAGAGTCTTTAATAACTGATAAAATCATTTCCAAAATTTCTAATATGGTCAAGAAAATCAATTGAGTTTTACAATGGGAGAGGCAGAGGAAAGTGACTTGGAAGCATTCATTTACTTGCTCCTTCATTTATCTGGCTGTTCTTTCAGTTGATTAACGCATCTTGAGAGCCAGTACTGGGCTGAGCCAGGGAACACAGAATGATCCTTCTCTTCTAGTCTTGTGGAGTGGACAGAAACTTACCACAAGCAGCAGTATGGGGACATGGGCGTGAGAAGCCAGATGTCGTTGGTCCCAGGAGGGTGGGAAGGATTAGAACTTGTGTTACTGGTGAGAGGAGGGCAGGGTCTTTGGAAAGGGCCTGCTCTGCTGAGGTTCTGGGCCCTGCTGTTTCCTAGCTGCCCACCAACAGAGAACCTGTCCAAGTCTTGCCTTCTGCATTTGTAAAATGCTCACCTCCCAGTGACGCTGAGGGGGTTAGAAGGGGAATTGTATGTGACGAGGTTGGCAGGGTGCAGAACCCAGCAGTTTGTGTCGCTGGGGCTTGCAGTGCAGGGAGGGCAGAGGCCTTGTGCGGAGTCGCTGATGGTCTTTAGGGGAGAGACGTTCTTAGACTCATGTTTCATCAAGAGCACCATGGAGACATTTTGGGAAGTGGGTTAGGAGAAGGAAAGGTGGAATGCGGGGAACTGTCACCTGCAGGATCAGTAAGGAGGGTCCTGAGACCCCTTAGAGAAGTAGTGAGGAGACCCATCTTGGGCTGTGAGAGGGAGAGGAACGAACGGATTGGAGACACATTTGGAAAGTAAAATAGGCAAGACTCAGGGAGCAGATGGGCAGGGGGAAATAGAAAGAGACAGAGGAGACTTAGGTGATGGAGTTGATGGTGATGACACTAGCTGAGGTTCAGAAAAAAGCAAGTCGACTGAGGGGAAAGAGAGTGACTTCAGCTCAGGAGAGGAACCATTTCCCTAATGGTGTGGAAATGTGTTTAAGAAAATGTTCTTACCTCCCTTCCAGAAAGCTATTGCGGAGATGATTCATCATTTCTTTGCTTGTTTCCAGTTCCTGGATACCAGTATGCTTTTAAGCATTCATTCAATGGTACCTGTTCTTTTGCTATATGCCTAGATCCGAGCTAGGCTTGGGACAATGCAAACAGCCTATAAAACAGCCTGTGAAATATGTCCCCGGAATAGGAAAATAATGTGTGATTTGGGGCTGAATTAAGTATATGACATGAGAGAGGGAGATGCTATAACACAGACATTTCAGACTGTGTATTTCAGGTGGGCTTGACAATTGTCTAATACGGCTAAGGAAATGGACTGACAGACTGTACTGTAAGGTTGACCGTAGGTAATGTCCACCAAGTAGACAGAATGGTCTTTGATGCTATGGCCCCTCTTTGGCCACTCCTCTCTCCATTGAGGCCCATCTCCCTCAGCCTCCAGGGCCAGTCCTCTGGGCACATCTCATAGTTGGTCTTTACTGGCTCCACTGCTGGAGTGCCCTGGAGATGGCAATGGCAATGCAGTCCTCCAAGGGAGAACTCTACAAGTGCTCATGCATTTATTGCTACTTCATGAGTGTCTCCTTTGTATCAAGCATTGTCCCAGGCATACAAAAACAGCGATAACTCAAAAGATGTGGTCTTTGACCTCAAAGTATTTAGGATCTGCAGTAGAGCTTAGGGTTTAATTCTTTTCTCCAACTGTGGCCAAAGGCATTTGATCTCTTGCTAGAGGCATTCCAGGCAAGCAGCAGGTTGTGATTTGAGAACGAAAGGGTCATCCTCCACTTTTGAATGATGAGCTGCTCTGTTTTCTGGTACTGCTTCTCTGGATGCTGGCTTAAAAGACCACAAGCAGTTGTTTTTCTAGCAGAAAAATTCTCTCAGGAAAATGCAGAGTGTGGCCTAAAAGAAGAGATGAGGATATCTCTTGGAGATATTTTAGTAGTATAAATTCTTGATTTCTGTGATGAGTGGGATTTTTGTAGATGCCCTCTCAGTGCTTTACTGAATCAAAGTTCACTGTGCACTCTTGTAGGGGCAGGGAATGGACTGCCGGCTGTCACAGGCTTTACTTCTTCTAAGCTTCACCACAATCCTATGAGAGCAGGTAATACTTTGGAATCTCTGTATTATGGGTGCGGAAAACTGGAACTCAGGCATGCGAAATAATTTATTTATGGTCCCTCAGCTAAAAAGCTTGGAGGTGGCTTTTGAACCCTGATCTTAGGACTCATTCCATTACAGCAAACTGCCTCGTATGCATTTCTTTATTAGAATTATTTTGTGTTCAATGATTTTATTTTCCACTCTTTTTGGGCACTTCAGTGAAGGAAGAGGAGTTTTGGAGATACTCAAGGAAGAGGTACCAGGTGGTGATAAGAACCTGTGCTAAATTCACGGTCTATTTGTAAATCGAATAAGCCCTTGTCTCATATTCAAGTAGAATATTCCATGCATCTGGGATATATTTTCTCTAAAATGATGATGAGCAACACACAATTTTCAAGCTCTAGGAATACAAGCTTTATTCTAATAATTTCAGTAGCAAAAAACTCGTTCAGGTTATTGAACACTTTGAACATGTTCTATAAGTTTAAGCCTTAGCTAGTCCTACAGCTGTGGCTGACCTGGCCACACTGGGCTGAGGATGCCATAGGATGGACAGAGCCTGACCCCAGAGATGTAGCATTTGAAGCCAAGTATGTGGAGCTAGTGCTGTAGTTTGGGGTAAAGAGTGAAAGAGGCACAGACCCCTGTTTCTTCCATATGCATCCTCAAAGAACTGGTATTGCAGGAAGTTGCCTTTTCATTGTATCATGAATGGAGGAAGCATTTTGCACCTTCTCCTTCCCAGTGCTCTCATCCTTCTTGGAATCCTCTTAAATCCCCATCCAAATCACAGCCCCCATTTGCCCCCTCCACTTTCTGAGCTCCTGGAAACCTCCAACAGGATCTCTGTTTTGTGTTTCTGTTCTGTGGCTGGATGCTGGTACTTGTTTATCTCTCACTTGTTTATTCTTTAACATTTATTGAGGGAGAGGCAATTCTCTCTTTAAAATACCTCTGCTTTTCCCTCTCTCATTGCTAGATCTTTTTGCACAAAAATATGTTCAAAACATGGAACTTCCCAGTTTCTGCATTTCATGCTACTTTCAGTCAAACACTCCCTTTTCTCTCACCCCCACCAAAACTGTCAGGAGATTCTTCATGTGTACGGGAAATAGAAGCGCTTGAGGCTTGAGGACATTCACAGATACTGAATATATACATACATAAGTCACAAAAATATGCAGACTAGAAATATTTTTATTTCTTCTGAATTGTATTTCATGGGAAAAAAGACATCATAATTGAAATTCTTAGGTGAAATGAGTGAGAGAGAGTCACTGGTCAAAGATAGTGCTCTCTTACTATGTTTCAACTGCCTGCTAGCTTGGCAGGAGATGGTGGGTTGCACTGAACTTGCATTCTGGAAACTTGTGTCCATGGACTAGGAGGTGATGGGGAGGGTGCTCTCTCACACAGTGCTGGACAGTTCCTTGCCATCTGAAGGTTGGGACTTCCCATGGCTGGAAGACACCATTGGAGGTGACCTCGGCTAGCCTGCTCTTTGCTTCCATCCCCAAGTGGGATGGGTTCTTCACCATCCTTGTCTGCTTTCAGTGAGTTCTCTTCTAGATACAATCTTAGTTCTAAGGTTTTATCCCTGAAAATATTCTCATCGGACAAATTTGCCACCTTCTACCATTCCAGACAAATTTAGGCTAATAGTCTTGGCTTGATGTTAAATCAAATTCAAGGGAAAGTGAAATGACAACCAGAGACACTCAGATATGTTATTATGTATATGGCTTTTGATCAGTTAACTAAGGGGCTATGAGGAGAAACATTAACGTGTTGAAAAGGAAGTTCATGTGAAACTCACTCATGAGCTTTGAGTCTGGATTGCCTAGTTTGGCCTCCTCTTTTGTTAGATTTTTTTTTTTAGTAAATAAATTTTCATTTTGAAATGATTTTCAACTTGCAGGACAGTTGCAAACATAATGCAAAATCCACATAGAGAAGTGTAATAATACTCCCATGTACTCTACTAAAACACTAAGGTATTCATCTCTGTAACTGCTTTATATACAGTTATCAAATCCAGGATATTTAACTTTGATATAAAGCTTACAGTCTATATTCCTGTTTTTTCATATATCCCAATATCGTCCTTTTGGTACTTCTCTCCTCCATTATTAGATTCAGTCTAGGATCAAGTATTGCTTTTAGCATTGTCTCTCTAGTCTTTGTCTTATTTTATATTGTGGAAACATGTATACAATGTAAACTTTCCCATCTCAACCACTCCTATGCATGCAATTCAGTGGGATAACCCTAACCACCATCCATTACCAGAACTTCCCCATCACCCCAAACAGAAACCCTACACCCATTATGCATTAACTCCAAAAGTCTGCCTTATTTTATAATTTTTCTATAAAATATTCCCTATAAAAACAAAGGACAAAAATGGAATAATGAATTGACATTTTATAACGAACCTGTTTTCATCTGCGGCGGGACTCTTTGATTCCAGGAGTTTATAAAGATTCTCTATCTTCACATTTTGTATAAGTATAATATAAAAAAATGACACCTTATGACATGTCCAAGTGCTTGTCATTTTAAACTTTTTTTTTCCGGATAAAAATTAAATTAAACTATTTGTTTTTAAGGAAAAAAAAGGCATTTGCCAATACCCTCCCATAACCTGTGGTCCACTTTCTGTTTCTATGAATTTGCACCTAATAGCTAACTGGAATCATGTATCTGTTACTTTTTGCCTGACGTTTCACTCAGCATGATGTCTTCACAGTCTATCCATGTAGTGATGTGTCAGAATTTCATTCCTCTTTAGGGCTGAGGAATGTTTGAACCATATTTTGTTTATCTGTTCATCTGTTAATGGACATTTGGATTGCTTCCACCTTTTGGTTATTGTGAACCATGCTGCTATGAACATAGTTGTACAAATATGTGCCCATACCATTCTTTCAATTCTTTTGGGTATAAGCCTAGAATTGGGATCAATGAGTCATATGGTAGCTCTATGTTTAAATTTTTGAGTAATATCCAAATTGTTTTCCACAGTGGCTGCACCATTTTACATTCCCACCAACAGTGTATTTAGGGGACTATTTTTCTGCATTCTCACCAATACTTGTTATTTTTTCTTTTTAAATGATAGCCCTTCTTGTGGGGGTGAGGAAATATCTCATTGTGGTTTCAATTTGCAGTTCCCTAATGGCTAATGATATTGAGCACCTTTTCATGTGCTTTTTAGCCATTTGTATATCTTCGGAAAAATGTCTATTCAAGTCCTTTGCCCATTTTTAAAATGGGTGATATGTTCTTTTGTTATTGAGTTGTACTAGTTCTTTATATGTTTTGGATGTTAAATCCTATCAGCTATACAGCTTATGAGTATTTTCTCCTATTCTGTAAGTTGTCTTTTGACTCTGTTTGGTAACATCCTTTGATGTACAAAAGTTTTCAATTTTGTTGAAGTCCCTGTATTTGTTAGGATTCTCTAGAGAAACAGAATCATCAGGGAACACTTGCAAATAGAAAATTTATAAAAGTGTCTCACATGACCATGGGAATGCAGAGTCCAAAATCCACAGGGCAGGCTGTGAAGCCGACGATTCTGATGGAGGGTCTGGATGAACTCCACAGGAGAGGCTCACCAGCTGAAACAGGAAGAGCCTGTCTCTTCTGAATCCTCCTTAAAAGGCTTCCAGTGAACAGATTAAGCATCACTCATTGCAGAAGACACTCCCTTTTGGCTGATTACAAATATCAGCTGTGGATGTAGCTGACATGATCATGATTTAATTCTATGAAATGTCCTCATCACGACAGGCCAGCACTTGCCCAACCAAACAAACAGGTACCACCACTTGGCCAAGTTGACACAAAAAGCCAACCATGATAGTCCCTTTTATCCAGTTTTTATTTTGTAGTTGCTTTCAGTCTGAAGTATAAGAATCCATTGCCTAATATGAGGTCCTAAAGATTTCTTCAACTTTTCTTTTAAGAGTTTTCAAGTGTTAATTCTTGTATTTAGGCCATTGATCCATTTTGAGTTAACTTTTGTAAATGGTGTTAGATAAGGGTTGACTTTCATTCTTTTGCATGTGGATGTCCAGTTTTCCCAGAACCATTGGTTGACGTGACTATTCTTTTCTGACTGAGTGAACTTGGCACCCTTGTCAAGGATCAGTTGGCTGTAGACGTATGGGTTTTATTTCTGAATTTTCAATTCCATTCTGTTGGTCTATGTGTCTGTCCTGGTACTAGTACCACATAGTTTTTGTTTTTTGTTTTCTTTGCATGGGCAAGCACCAAGAAATGAACCTGGGTCTCCGGCCTGGCATAAGAGTGCTCTGTCACTGAGCCACCGTCGCACCACCCATACATTGTTTTGATACTGTAGCTTTGTAATAAGTTTTAAAATCAGGAAATATGAGACCTCCAAATTTTTCCTTCTTTTTCAAGATGGTTTTTGACTATTTGAGTCACTTGTCCTTTCATTGGATTCAATGATTGGCTTTACCGTTTCTGTAAAGAAGTATGCTGGAATTTTGATTGGGGTTGTGTCAAATCCCTAAATAGTTTTTGGTGGTATTGACATCTTAACTGTATCTAGCTTGATTATGTTTTTTGGCATGGGCAGGCTAACCACGATTATAGAACGTATTTCAGACTTTGGCATGGGTTACAATTTCACAATTTTAGGTTTTTACTTCTAGCTGCTTTAAAATACTGGAGACTAAAAGAGATATCAATTTAATGATTCATCATTCATATTCATTTGTTAAGTCCTATCTTCTATGTATAATTCCACCATCACCCTTGGTCTTTCCATACCTCTCATTGGGGTTGTTTGGGCTATGGCAATTCTAAATTTTTGATATTGGAAGGGTCTGTCACTAACATGGGGTAGGGAGATGGAACTATCTGATGTTCTGGAGAGGCTGGGCTAGGTTTTAGGACTTATCTGGACTAGGGATGCATCTGGAGGTTGTAGGTTTCTGGCAAGTTAATCTAGTGCTTGGAACCCTTGGGGAATCTTATAAATTGCTCTAGGTGTTCTTTAGGATTGGCTGGAATGGTCCTGATTGGGGGTTGGCAGGTTATGATAGGTAGAAAAGTCTATCGGAAGCTTGTGTAAGAGCAACCTCCAGAGTAGCCTCTCGACATTATTTGAGCCTTTCTGCCACTGATACTTTATTAATTACACTTCTTTTCCCCCATGTGATCAGGATATAATTGTTGATCCCACAATGCCAGGTCTGTAGACTTTCACCCCTGGATATCATGTCTCACATAATGGGGAGGGCAATGATTTCACTTGCAGAGTTGGGCTTAGAGAGACCAAGGCCACATCTGAGCAATGACAGAGATCTTCAGAAGTAACTCTTAGGCATACCTACAGGTAGTCTAAGTTTCTATGCTACCTACATAAGCGTCACAAGAGTAAACCTCATGATCGACGGCTTGATCTATTGATTTGGGTGTCCCTAAAGTTTGACACAGTATCAGGGGATTCCCTGATGGTAGGGTTTAATAGTTCCATAGTCTTCCTCCCCTCCTTCAGGGGACTTTGCCAATACTTTTTGATAATCTGATTAATATACTCTAGGATGTTTCTAGGCATTACAATAATCTATACAGGATTAAAGGACCTCTTTCTCATTCTGTGCTCTCTGTGTTTCAGTTGTTCAAATGAGCTATACATAGGTTGAATTAGTTTATGCACTACAGAAAATTTCAGTTCCAAATCAAATAAACCGTTCTTCCATTGGTCTCAAAGAGTATGTGTGGTTCTAAAATATAGACACTGTTTTCCTTACCCCTATGTTCTAAATAGTTTAGTCCCAATCTGTTCGGCTTCATTCTTATCTCTAAATATCAGGTTTTATATATATATATAAAACAGCCCCTCAAAATCCAGAAATAATTATCACCACTCCAGACTTCATGTATCTGCTCTAAAAGCTTACAATCTAGGCTCCTGTTTTCTTACAAGCATTTTCTAAAGGTGACCATACCATTGTTGTTTTTTTGTTTCCAGCTTATTTTGTCTCACCAAATGTCCCACATGTTCATTCACATCGTTGCATGCCTCAAAACATTGTTCCTTTTTGTAGCAGCACAACCTTTGTTCATAAGTATACACCACAGTTCAGCAATCTACTTCTCCGTCAGTGCATCCTTCAGCCACATGTATTCATCGGGCATCATGTAGAGGGCCCAAAGTCCACAGTCCATCAACATTCTCAATTTCATTGTTCCCAAGAGACAGAAAACCAATAAACACACCCTCATCAAATAGGAAATCTAAACTTCCTCTTAACTCTTGTCCTTCCTCCCATTATTTACTTCTGCTGTTGCTGTGGTAGTGCTGATGGTTTCCTTTTGAACATAGCTCATAGAGTGCAATAGCAGTTTTCCCCCTGTACCTTGGACTTAAACACTCTTTATACAAGAATCATATCTTTGAAGTAATTCT
>PVIY010004749.1:44554-100138 GCA_004026745.1 Myrmecophaga tridactyla
CTAAGTCCCCTGTATTCTGTATTATAAATCTCTGATTATGTCTTTATGCTGGTCATAAAAGTGGAATCATACAGTATCTGTCCTTTTGTGTCTGGCTAATTTCATTCAGTATTATGTCCTCAAGGCTCATCCATCTTGTCATGTGCCTCAGGATGTCATTTTGTCTTACTGCTGCATAATATTCCATCGTATGTATCTAAGATGAGCCTCTTGTAACAGCATATAGCTAGATTATGTTTCTTAATTCATCCTGCCAATCTGTATTTTTTTAATTGGTAAATTTAGCCCGTTAACACTCAAAGTTATTACTGAAACGATGTTTCTTAATTCCACCATCTTATCTTTTTTATTTTATTTGTCATATCCATATATTCTTTTTCCTCTTTTCTCCTTGCATTCCTTAAATTATCCTTAGTGGTACTTTTCAACCTCCCTCTCCTATCTTTTTTTTATTCTTAGCTGGCAGAACTTCTTTTAGTATTTCTCGTAGGCCCAGTCTCTTCTTGACAAATTCTTTCAGGACTTCTTCATCTGTGAAAGTTTTAATCTCTCCCTCAGTTTTAAAGGACAATTTGGCTGGGTACAGAATTCTTGGCTGGAAATCTTTCTCTTTCAGGATCTTGAATATATCATACCACTGCCTTCTCACCTCCAGGGTGCTAGTTGAGTAGTCTGAACTCCGAGTTATTTGATTTCCCTTGTATGTAGTAGATAGTTTTTCATTTGCTGCTTTCCGGATTTTCTGCTTCTCTTCAACATTTGACAGACTGATTAGTATGTGTGCCTCGGGGAAAGCCTATTTGGATTTATTCTGTTTGGAGTTCTTTTGAGTTTCTTTGATTTGTATATTTATGTGCTTTATGAGGGTTGAGAAGTTTTCCCCCATTATATCCTCAACCACTCTTCCTAGCCCTTTATTCCTCTCTTCTCCTTCTGGGACACCAATGATTCTTGTATTTGCATGCTTTGTTTTGTCTATCATTTTCCTGAGTTCCCATTCAATTTTTTCCATCTTTTTTGCCATTTGCTGTTTTGAGTCTTCAAAGTCAATTATCCTGCCTTCTATATCACTTATTCTTTCTTCTGTCTGTTCAAATCTGGCATTGTGTACCTCTAGTGTGTTTTTTATTTGCTCAATGGAGTCTTTTATCTCTGTGAATTCTGCTATTTTTCTAATTATTCTCTCAAATTCTTATTTGTGCTCTTCTACTATCTTCTTGATCTCCTTTATGTCATTTGCTGTCCCACTTATTTTATTAAGTAGAGTTGTGTAGACATCTTTGATTAGTTGTTCCAATGTCTGTGTCTCCTCAGGTGTTTTAATTTGGTCATTAGGCAAGGCTATATCTGTCTGCATTGTAATATGCTTAGTGATCTTCTGCTGTCTTTATCACATGTAGATATCTTGATTAATTTACTTTGGGAGTTGATTTCTTTTGGTAGTCTTAGGTCTGGTGTTTGTGGGATGGTTGGACAGCAGGGAGCAGTGTATGGGGTGGAGCACTCAGTACGGTGATTTGTTTCAGGGCAGGTATGGGAGCAGGTTGAGGATGTTACACTGATGCTTCTGAACATGGGCGCCCAGTGGTCAGGGAGGATGTAGCTGTGCCAGTGCACAGGTCTGGGGAATGTAATCCTGGTGTGCACTGGTCTAAAGCACGGGGCCCTTTGTGGGTATGCATAGAGCTGTGGCAGCAGGTTGGCATTACGCCTTTATGGATTGTGGGCAGATGTGACCCGGCTGTGAAGATCAGCACTCAGAGCTGGGAAGTGAGGCTGAGGGCTGTACACATGCGCAGTTCTAGGACCGCTGTAAATTGCAGTTTCCAGAGGTGAATGAGGCGACTGGGGCTCGTGCGCATGTGTGGCGGTAAACAGATGCACTGAGCTCAGGGAGGGTGGGGTGAGGCTGTACGACCCTCTGGGCAGGGGGCGGGGGTAGCCTAGGTGTGGAGGTTAGTGCCCTCACCCTTTAAGCACTGGTAACAGCCTGCAGGGAGCAGGGAGGGGGAGGCAGTGCTTGGGAGGGGTGCAGGAGAGGTGGATTGGGCTGCACTTGGGGTGAGGGTGGGGGTGGGGGGCAGGTACGTGCACTGGGGGCTGGTGGGGTGGGGGCGCCTGGAGCATGGGGAATGGGAGCTGGTGAGGGGGTTCAGGTGCATGGGGTGTGGGGTGAGTCGCCCATCAAGGAAGGCGGCCTGGCTTACTTCCTAGCCCCGTGTACCCGCCGGTGCACTCCTGCGGGCTCTGCTGCTCCGCGCCTCCACGCCCGGCTCCAGCTCTCTGCCTCTCAGTTCCTCAGCCTCTGCAACCAGTGCTGCCCCATGTGGTGCAGAAGGCTCTCCCAGGTCATCTGCACTCCCACATTACTGCCCCGGTCGAACCTCCTGTGCCTTCTCTAACTTCTCCGTGGAGCAGGGCTAATCTCAAGCTGCTCTGGTCGGCCATCTTCCTGGAAGTCCCCTATCTAGCTCGATTTGGAGGAACTTTCACATCAGAGTTCGTCTGGTGAGCCAGGAGCTCACGAGTGTACCATCCTTTCCAGACATGAAGGCTGTGATATGCCTGTCAGGTTTTCTACCTGTAGAATATTACTGGGAGGTTGATTCATGGAACCAGCCAGTGAGGTTCATCTGTATGGTTATAGAGGGAACAACATTCTGGGGTCTTTGACCCTCTGTATGGACAGAAACTGATTGTGTGGTTCAACTGGGAGTCATTGTTCAAATTTACATTTGAGCCTTTGTCAGGAAGAGCATGGACTGAGCGGAATGTGGGAACTCCTCTGTGACTCAGACATTGGTGATGCATTGATTGGCCTTTGAATTGCTTATTTCTACAAGTTAACAAATTTCTTAAATGCAAAAAGTATTATTGGCACCTCTGCAGGTTTCTCATTCCCTTGGGGGCAAGGCTACCTACCAATCTGGGTATTTCATGCAACCTCTAACAGGACCCACACTCATGGAAAGTTTCACTCTAATAAGCACTTTCACACCTATTTTTAACTCTTGCTATACGCTTAGGAGCAAAGTATGGTTATTATCATTTTTATTGTGTAACTGATAAATTGAGGCAGAGGGTGAGGAAGTGACTTGCCCAAGATGCCACAGCTGGGCAGTGGCCGAGCTGGTCTTTGACCTTGACTCTTCTTACCATCCTGCTCATGTGAAAGTCATGTGGGCCTAGAGATGTGTGGAACGGATGGCCTTGAGGGGAATAGTCTCTTTGCTTTCCTTTTAAGGTGGCAACCTAAACTCATTCCAAAGAAATGAAAATTGATTGAAATGCTAATGTCCTCTAGGGAGGGAAGCCCTGTAACCACTTTGGCAACCTTTACTAATGTCGCGTTGATGTTAAATCCTCACTCTACTTTAAGCCTCTAGCTTCTTTCACTATACTAGATAGGAATGAAGAACAGCTGGTTACAATAATCTGTGTACAGATCCACAATTTCTTCGAGGAATGAACACACACACCCACATACATCCCTAAAAACACAATTCTTACACTTACTTGCACTGTTATAGCAAAAAAAACTCAGGGTTTTATCTTTGGGATTATTATTTTTTTCCCTTGGAAAATAGTCCCCAGATTAAATACAAATTAATTTTCAATTTCTCAAAAAATATATCCCAGTTAACGTATTGAACTCCAACTTCCAGAATGTGTATTTTATAGTGAAATGGTGGTTGTCCATGAGGTTATGGAGTTTCAGAAGTCCTGCCAATAAAGTTTTAATTTTATGAAACACACCATCTTCCTATAGAAATACATACCATAAATAAAATATTCTTAGAAAGTGTCCATGAGCTTAAGATAAGTAATATTGCCTTTCTAAGTTTTAAAGCATCAAGAGCTAGGTTTTTATAAAAATGCAATTTATCTAGATTTATTATATATTCACATACCATATAATCATCCAAATTCATTATCCAAATTGATCCAAATTGATAATCAGTGGTTCACAGTACTGGTGCATAGCTGTGCATTCGTGATCACAATAGATACTTAAACATTTTCATTACTCCCCCAAAATAAAAACAAGAATTAAGTAAAAATAAAAGTGAAAAAGAACTCCCCAGACATCCCATGCACCCCTTTCTTCCATTGATTATTTATTTTTGTCTTTTTTTCTTATTCAGCTGTCCATACACTGAATAAAGGGAGTGTCAGTCATAAGATTTTCACAGCCACATAGTCACCTTAAGAGCTCTGTAGTTATTCAATCATCTTCAGGAATCAAGGCTACTGGAATACAGCTCAACAGCATTGGAAATTTACCTCCATTCACTTCAATACACCAAAAACTGAAAAGGGATATCTATATAATGCATAACAATAACCTCCAGGATAACTTTTCAACTCTATTTGAAATCTTTAAGCCACTGAAACTTCATTTGGTTTCATTTCTCCTCCCGTTTTGGTCAAGAAGCCTTTTGCAATCCCATGATGTCAGGTTCCAGCTCATTCCAGGAGTCCTGTCCCACATTGCCAGGGACATTTACACCCTGAGAGTCATGTCTCACATAGGGGGAAGGACAGTGAGCTCACCTATGGAGTTGGCCCAGAGAAAGAGTTCACATCTGAGCAACACAAGAGAAGAAGTGGGCTTTAAGTTTTAGAAAAAAGCAATTTGTACTACATAGAAGGATAAATTGCAGGGCTTGGGTCTGTTCTCATTTTATTTCCATTATAGTATTACTTTAGTGTGTTTTTAGGAGACACTATTCAGAAATTAGATGGAACTTTCCAAGGGTACAGTTGATTCCCAGTTGGACAATGCCTGATGTTTTGGGCTCAGATTGGAGTTGGGGGGCAGTGAGAGTGGGGGGAAGAAATCACTTCTGATATTGCTCTAAAGGAGAGAAGGTAAGAATGATAAGGAGACGGAGAGAAGAAAAGAAGAAAGCAGTAGACAGGAAGATACAGCAGCTGAGAGAGAGGGACAGCGCACACTTCTCAGGGTCCCTTAACAGTTTCCTCTCTCTATCTGCATTCTTGTCACCCTTCAATGGGTTCGGATCCTCCTGAGCCTTCTTTCCCATGGCTCCATTGCTCTTCATCCTCCTTTCCTCCAGGTCTTTGTCCCCCGTCCTTCATGGTCTGGCTTCTGGCCCCTGCCCAGCTCGCCAGCTGCCCCTCCTGACGTCCCTTGATCACTGGGCATTTGCTACCTGGGAGTACTAGCAGTTCCCTGTACTGGCTCACAAATGCTGCTTCCTAAAGCTGGGGTAACAGTGGCTGTTATCAGTCCCCAGTTCTCAAGGGCCAGGCCGGATGGGCTTAGATCTGAGGTAGGCACCGGGGTTGTCTCCACCGCACAGAGAAGGCGTTTGACACCTGCGGAGGCTAACACGCTTCGGGGGGAGCTCGCCGCTGTGGGGAGGGGTACTAGGTAGGGGAAGGGAGAAAACAGAACAGGTACACACGAGCACCTACTATGCACCAGGCAGGAGGTGCTAGGAATACGCCTTCCAGATCTGAGAATCTAGGACTCGAACGCCAACCTGTCATATTTTACCAGAATAGAGATTTTTTTTTATCAATGTTTAGTTAGAGGAGAGGCATTTTGTCTTCCGTAGGTTTTATTTATTTGTGTGTGTGTTTTTTAAAGCCGCAGCATTTCCTGCTTTAATAAGGTAAAGGAGTCTCTCACCTGTCCCCTTCTCCATTGTCAATCTTCTTTTGTTCCTTTGCTTGCAGCTGTCGTCTGCTTTTGAGTCACACACAACTACTTGCAGGGAGTGCTCTAGAGAATTTGGGAAGAAAGCGAAGGGAGGAGAGACAAAAGGTGCATTTTTTTTTCAAGAAGCAGGAAAACATAAGTAGAATAAAGGTGTTCTCGAGTGTGTCGCCTGCAGCCTTGTCAGGTAACATTTCTTTAGATGGTTTCCTTTCTCCTCCCCCACACCTCCCTGACTCCTCATCATTTTTTAGCGTCTTTTTGTGGACAGAGACATGAAAGTGAACCACAGGTCAGAGGCACGGACGTGGGGCTCTGGGCCCTCCCGTGACTTTGTGACTGTGCCTTTTCCTGGGAGCGGGTATGGCCAGTCCCCGATGACAGCGTCGCACCCCTGTTCCTCCTGTTTACGTTTCCCCCGCCACTCGCCTGCTCTGGATTAATTATTTAGGAAGCCTGGCCACTTGTGAGCATTTCTGAGCTTTCACGTAAAAGGTCTAATCCTTTTTTTATCCAAATCTTCTTTCCCTGAATCCACGTGTCATTTTCTAAACGAAATACGGGGTATTCCTTTTGCATCTCCTGAAAGCTAACGTGCTGGCCCCTCCTTTGTATGGCAGGGCCCCGGGGCCTAAAGCCACAGACCTGGAGAGACAGCACAGGACTTGAATCCCCACCGGGCACCCTCCCTTACCCTCCTCGTGACTTTGGCCAGCTCCCTTCCTCTTATGCCCTCAGACTTTTGCTATATGGATAACAAAGGATTTGGAGTGCTCGGCCTCAAGGCCTCTTCTGTCTCTATTTGTTGGTAGAGACTATGTGATAGAGCAGAAAGGATGTAGGCTTCAGAATTCAAAGAGACTTTCGGGTGTCTCTCCTGGCTCTGGCATCTACTTGCTTTGTGGGACATCGGATAAATGACCTACTGTGTGTGAGCCTTACTTTCTTTATCTCTGCAATGGGTATGAAAATTTAGAAGTGGTAGGTGTGGTGGGAGGAATGCCTGAAGCAGGCACAACTGCACACTTTCGAGTGCTGACCTGGAGGTAGACTGTGGTGCCTTCCCCCGCTCAAACGACCCAAGTCAAACAGTTGGCGCAGAATCGTGTCTCAAGAACAGTCAGGTTGTTTATCCTGGCTGTACTCTGGCCCTCTCTAAATTTCTTAGCACTATGTATATGGAGCGGCGGGGGGTGAGTTCCACAGTGAAGCATCTCAGTCCTCCGAGGGGTTAACTGCGCATTTGCGTCCTTCAAGCTTTTGGATTCTGGTTCTAGCACCTAATTTTCGTGAACCTCAGTTACATCGTCTATAAAATGGTCCCAGTAAAACTAACTTCAGGGGAATGCTGTAAAAAAAATTAAAAGATAAAGGAGGTAAACCCCAGCAACAGCAGGAATTCAAAAAATGACTCTGTCATAGCCAATTTATGTCTGTTCATTAATAAACCCTCATCTATTCTCAAAAATAAAAAAGAGACAAGAGGATGGTTCAGATTTTTCTGTTTTGTGAAGAAAAGTATCATTAGATTTTTAAGAAAACAGAACCCATCTTTTACCATACAAGAAAACAGAACCCACTCTTTCTTGGCAAGCCAAAAAAAAAAAAAAAAAAAAAAAGAGGAGGCACAAACACAACTGACATCAATTCTTTGTGCATATTGCATTTTGTCTCCCTGTTTTACAGTTTTCTAAAACTGAAGGTCCATCTGTCTCAAAAGGCCTACTGTAGTTTCTAGAAAAAAGAATTGTCTAGCTATAGTAATGCTATTTAATTTGGCTGCCATAAACCCTCATCTTATAATTTCTTTCTGATGTCATCTGCCTGAAGCCCGGATGCAGATTTGTGGCTGCATCTGCCCTCGCAGGCAGAGCCTCATCACAGGTCACCCTGTTCTGTTAATTGCATCCCAACCTTTCCCTGGCTCTTCGGTGCTGAAATCATAACAGAGGAGAGCGTGCAGCTTGATGCATGTTGCTCATTTGTGCCCACGGGAAAAGAACAATCAGAGACATCCCAGACACCAGTGCACTCCCTTTTAGTTGTTTATGCAATCTCAAGTTGCTCTGATAGCTGGCACTCTATTACATGCATTAGTTGCACCATAGATTGTATGATTAAACAGAGGCCTGTACTTGAGAACATTAAAATCTTGTTTTATTTATTTTTTATTTTTTTATTTCATTGTCCCCTTTTGTTTTTTAGTTCTATAATAAACACTCCCTATTTCAGGTCAAATGTCTCCTCAGTCTGTAAGAGGCCGAAACAGCAGACTCATGTGCTCTTTGGCAATATGTGGCATTTACTGTAGTAAAAACGACATGAGAAGAAATTGCATCTATTTCTCTTCTTTAATGAAAAAGCAATCAAATTGCCAAAATAAGAAAGACCTTACTCGATTCTTGAGTATTTCCTAGGCACTAGGTCCAAAGAAGGACAGGGATGGTGGCATGTTGGGCTCCAGATTTATGTCTTGTGTGGGGTCAGTGGGCTACCTGCTTGGAACTTGGCCGCTTGCCCTGCTTGTGCATGTCTTAGTTTGCCAGGGTTGCTATGACAGATACTACACGGTTGGCTTAAACAACTAGAACTTATTGTCTCACTCCTTTGGAGGCTAGAAGTCCAACCTCAAGGTCTTGGCAGGCCATGCTTTCTCTTGAAGTGTTTTGTCCTACAGCGATGTGTCTCCTTGGCCTTCTCCTTTGGTTTTCTCTGCCTGACTGTCTGAATTTCTTCCAGCCACATGGATCAGTGCCCACCCTGCTTCTACTCAGCCTCATTTAAATAGAATCTCATGCCCAAATGAAGCCACACCTTACCCAACCACCATATCCTCAAAGGTCTATCCACTTATGGGTTTAGACCCATAGGACCAGGCGCTAGGACCTGACCATGTCCTTTGGGGGCACCCAACCCAATTCCAGCCCTCAGCAGGGAAGTTGAACAGGGGCTGATGGTATAACCTGGGTCAGCTGCTCTGCATATAGAAATCATAACACCCCAATCCTACCTTCCTACCCCCTCTGCCAGGTCTCAGGTACAGCCCAAATCTCCCTGTGAGATGACAGGGGATTGAGCTGTAGAAGTGTGGTTGGCAACTCTCAGTGCCTTGGTCCTCTCAGCTCCAAAATACCAAGAGCAATATCTTCCGTGCCTAACTCCTAAAGGTTATTCATGGAGATTAAATGGAGTCTTACCTTTTTAAGGTATGTAAAAGAATAACACAGCATCAACAAGCAAGGTGGTAAAAAATCCCTGCCAACCCAATCATGGATTAGTCTATCCCAGGGCCAAACTCTGCATGCCTGGAGGCGGGCGGGGGGCCTTGACCTCTACAACATGACATCCCATCAGTCAGGGAAGATAATGGTGTGTGGAGCGGCTAGGGCACCCAGTGCCACCTGGCTGGATCTGCTTCCCCTCCCCTTCCTTTCTTCTTCTCCAGCCCCGGTCGGCGGCACACTCCACTGTGCCAGCAGTCGGTATCTCCAAGACCCGGCTTCTGGGATGCAGATGCTGTCTGAATGTGCAGGGAGGTGCTGCCAGCCCATCCATTATGAGGAGCTGCCCCTGCATTCAGAGACCTTTGCAAATCAGTGCTCACCCACAATGAGTGCTGCTTTACGCTGGGTGAGTAATGGAGAATGCAGAGTTCATGTTTGAGGATGAATCTTCTGGTTGAAGGGAAGCCAGAAGTCTTTTACAAAGAATTGTTTGCATGCATTATCATGGCTAAATTAGGTATTCCTTGGACCAGCTTTAGGCAAAATTGTGAAGCGTTGTCTTGGTCCCCAATTTTTTTTATTACATCTGTGAAAACCACTATGCTATCTAGGTAAGATGGAACAGAGTAGGAATGACATTCAATCTTCATTTTAATTTGGAGTGAGATTATAACATTGCTAAAAGAAGATCAAAGGTGGGCCATGGTGGCTCAGCAGGCAGAGTTCTTGCCTGCCATGCTGGAGACCTGGGTTCAATTCCCAGTTCCTGCCCATTCAAAAATAAAAAAAAGAAGAAGACCAATGCTATAATAAATGCTAGCACCCCAGAATAATTGAATAGGAATATAATGAAGAGCCAAGGCTTGTAGAGCAAATGGAATAGGTAGAGTATGTTACTACCACTGAGGATAAAGTTTGACTATATGTGAAATGAGACCCATCATAGCTTAAGCAGGATAAGGGTTTATTTCCCTTTTATATAAACATTTGGACATAGATGGTCAAGGGTTCAGCTAATCCCAATCTCCCCTCCTTTCTCTCTCTCTCTCCTCTGCAGTGAATGGGACTTCACTTGTCTAATACACTAGATTCCAGGGATGTCCATCTTCCATTTATTATTGTTTTTTTCTTCCTTGAGTTTCTGTCTGGGCATCCATTCCAATAACTCTTGGTCCAAGATGACTGCTCCAGCTCTGCCAATGGCATCTGCATTCCTGCCAGTAAGAAACAGGAAAGGGGCAAAGGCGCAGGTCTGCTGTCTCTTAAGGAAGGTTCTTGCAAAGCTGCTCCTCACATCCCATTGGCCAGGCATTAGATGGTCACACTGAGCTGTCTTTATTCTAGCAGTCAGTGTCCTGCAAAAAACAAATACTGAGATCTTAGAGACCACTAACAGGCTTTGCATAATATGCGTAAAAGATTTTTGGGAAGTGCCTTCTGCCTTCCCTTATTTTTCCACATCCTCCAATCCACTTAGCTGATACCTCACATTTCTCAGCAGGCATCTCCTTTTTCATCAAGACAAGTGATCTTTCTCATGCTGTAACCCTCTCTGGGTGACTTGTAGGTTCTTTTTCTCCTTAATATTCCCTAGGCCAGCTGGGTTGGTATCACGAGTCCACCTTCAAGATACCTTTTCTTTCTATTGTCCATGTTCACAGAGGGCAGTGATTATTACAGCAGCTGATGTGGGCTTACTACATGACAGTTCTTATGCTTATAATTTTATATTAATTTTCTCATTTAATTACCAGCACAGCCCTCTGAGGGCATTTAATTGAGGTGAGGACATGCAGCTAGGATATACACTGGCACTCACAGGTCTCTTTAGCCCTGGTGCTGACGTTAAGCCTTTATCGTGTGTGATCTTTGCCATTGTTCCCACCTGGTGGGGCATGGGTAGCAGATAGGATAGGAGATAGGATAATTAAGCAGGCACCGTGCTGCTGCTTGCAGAAGAAACAAATTTCTCTAGGTTCTAAATCCTCAAAGTGTGCACGTGAGGTGCGGCAGGGGCATTAAAATAACTTCCCAAATGACCACAAGGCTGTTCAGGTTCCAGAAAAGGAGAAAGCCCGATGCACTTTCAGAGTAGTTACTCAAAAGAGGAAATGTTAAGGCACCCAAGGGTGACAGAAGACGAGTCAGTTACTTACAGCAGCTGCACCCCATTTTCTAGCTTAGCTGGTGTCTTCAGAGAGTCTGCATCCAGGAGTTTAAAACCTGACCTGTTGAATCTTCATTCCTATGGGATCTGCTGAGTAGTACTTGACCCACTGGAGGGCAAAGAGCCCGACCTCCTAAAGGCTTGACTAACGCCCTTGAAGATATGGTCAGATTTGACTGGAATTCTAATTCCATGGCTTTGGGAGAATCCAGAGACCTTCCTACAGTGTCTGGTTCCTAGGGTTTACTTCTTCATACTTGCTGTTTTTGCCTCAGTGCCTGAACGTTCTACCTTCTTAGCTCCACGTTATTGCTTTTTGTAAAAGGTCACCCTCATCTGTATGTTTTCTGAGTTTAGTAGCTGGCTCAAAGGCTAGGGGAATTCCTAGGGAGGTTTCCTATCAGGGAATGAGGCTTCTTCTGGCCCTACCCTCTTTGCCTCTTTCTTCCTCCTCTAGAGTAACTTCTCTACTTGTCAAACTCATGTTTCCTCAACATTTGTGAATTTATACCCAAATACTGATTAAAGTATTTTTCTAACCCAAAACTGATCTCCAATATTATAAAAATTCTGGAGAATGAAAGTCTCCTTATCTTGCTAATCTTGATATTTCAGTGGCTGTGTCAGTAAAAGGAAATTAATCCACATCTTTACATGAGAAAGGGATGTCATGGTGTTCTCAGGTGCTGCTGCTGAATAAACTTTGGTCCCTTGGCCTAGAGAACAAGGCCTTGGAATCATTCCTAGTTCACTGTCCCCAAAGTAACAGGACTTATTGTGCTCATGTGGCAGTTGTAACAATTGTGAAGGTGGATGGAATGGAAATATCTACTGCATCGTGTATGAATTTGGCAACTGGTGGGAACGGTAGAGATGCCTGATACTTCCCATATCTGGATCTCCTTTTATCCCTGTGTACACCCTGGACATTGTTTGGGGCCATGCAACGAGTCCTGCCCAGTGGACTCTGAGGGATAGTGAAGTGTGTCATTTTCGGCTAGAGGCAGTTAAGACGGTGTATTTTCCATCTCTTTCCTTCCCTTTAAGCTATGTGTGGAAATGACGGCATAGTGTGATGGAAGGAGCCTGGATTCCTGAGACACGACGTGGAGGAGAGCCCTGCCTACCTGCATTAGACTTTACATGAGTGAGATACAACTTTTATTAGGTTAAGATCCTGCTCATTTGGCTTTTATCTGTCACTATAGCATGGCATGGTGTGTCCTGACAAGTAAGGAGAATATACGATATGCAATTTATGTACATTTTTCTCAGCTCTGTCATGGATATACTTATGGTCACGGATGTTTTGGAATTAGAAGGAAGGAATAATTCTTCATATCCTTCAATTATTTGAGTTATTTTTCTTAAGTGGCCATCATTTCAAAGAGACAAGGTGATAAAGTGGGAGGTGCAGAATAAAAACACCAACAGACAGAATTGGAGAGATGCATTTGGTAGGAGGGTCCCTGAAAACCCCTCAAGCCTCTGCTTGCTTAATTGATATGCTGTTCTGGAACAATCCAGCCTGACACAGGTGCTCCCGCAGGTTGGTGAAAAGGGGAGGGCATTGCAGAATCCGTATGTTACCTTCCTGCCTTTTGAGAAAGCCAAGGCACTGAAGCTCCAGTTCCCATTAGTAATCAGGAGATGCAACAATTAAACACATATCACCAGGCTAGAAAATCCCTGGAGGATACTTTGTGTCCATTCTATTCAAATCTAAAATCTGTTCCAAATATTTGCAACATTTTGCAAATGTTGCTACGGAGCTTCCCGTTTGAGAAGTAGGGGAGAGGAAAATAATTCTAAAGACACTTAGGGTAGCAGGGAATCCACACATTGTGCTCTCGGAGGCTTGGAGAGTGCCTAACGGGGTCAGTCACTTTTAAAGCACTAAAAGAATATTACTGCGCAAATGGAGACTATGGGCTAGGAGTGAACATGTCAATTAGTTGTAGAGATTATGATTTAAAAACTCATTCTCATTATGATGAGAGAGCACATAAATCCTTGTTTGACTCTTCCTCCACACAGCTCACTAATTAATAGAGAAACTCAGAAAAATTTGGGATGGCCAAACCTGTGTTAGATGGGTGGGATGCCCTATCATGATTATTTTTTCACACATTTATACTCTGTCCAATACTCTCTGATCTTGTCTCCGTGTATTCGTGTATCCCAGCACAGAGCAGTAGCTGGCTACATCTAAGAGGGCCGCAATGAAGCCAAACTGCTGCCACATGTGAAAAATACTGCTCTTGTGTATTCTCTGTGGTGCTTCTAGAAAAGTCCTTTATCTAGAAAGAAACACAAAACTAACACCAGGATATAAGAGAATGCATTTCATTGGGAAGGAAACCACATCCTAATACTCCCAACCAAAGACTCTAGGGTTTTGTCTGACTAAATGCCACCTTTCTTATCTGACTTTTAGACTTTCGGGCTTTTATCTTCGAAGACAGAGAGGAGACTCTTTAGTCTGAGGCTTCTGAGAAAGGCAAGCAGAAAAGATTTGTTTTCACTTGCAACCTCAAGAAGGAACTTCAAGAATAGTCACATGTTCAGCGAGCCTGTCTCTGGCAGGTGAATGCTCGAGTGTTGTTCTAAGGTACTATTATATCAGTTCTCCAGGGGGGTGTGATGCCAACATTTAGTTGTCTTATTGAGAAAGGAGAAATTGAGAAAATGAGATTTTTTTTTTAATTTCCAGGGACCCCTCCAGGAATATTTCTTTTAGCCCAACTGAGAAGAGAGCAGCTTGTGCATGGGCCTGTCACCCTTGAGGAAATCCTTTCCCTTCAGTGGTATCCAGTAACTGTCACATTTCCCACTTCTGTCACTTCTTATAGGCTTTTCACATGTTTGACTAGAAACTAACGTTATTCTAGAATTGTCTATGTGGCTTCGGGATTCCCACAACTAGTTTTCCTCAAGGTGAATATTGGGAAGAGTTTGGCCATGAGTTATCAGACAAGAAAGAAGCACTGGAGTGGGAGTCAAAAGGCATTGTAGGGGTGCGAGTTCAGTGGTAGAATTTGTGCTTGCCATGTGGGAGACCCAGATTCGAGTCCTGGCCAGTGCACGTCCCAAACAAACAAAGAAGTCAACAAACAAACAAAATTCAGCTGGTGCTGCAATAACGGGATACTCACAAGGAAAAAGAATGAAATGTGACCCCACCATACAGCATACAAATCAATCAATCAATCAATCAATCATTGTAAACTTGGGCAAATTACCTCACCTCCCTGAGCCTCATTCTTATCATCTATAAAATAAGAGGTTGGAGTAAGGAAGCTTTTAACTACCAAGCCCTATAATTCGTAACAAAGCCTGCTCCACAGAAGAAAATACATTGTGGCACCTGTATGTTTATATACATTCCCACCAAACCTTTCAGACTAGTTTTGACAGTGTTCTGAATTCACCTAGTCCCTGAAGGATCTTAATTTAACACTGAAGACATAGTTTTGATAATGTAACCCTAAAGTTTGTACACTGGCTGACTTCCAGCCTTCTCATTACAGAGTTGATTCTTTAATCCAGACACTCACTATCAATACTATGGATCAAAAAGCAAAGGAGCATGTTGGAAACTGTCTGAGAAATTTTGTTTTGTTTTGTACAGTCAACATGGTTAAATTGGGAGACCGCGAATGAAATTTTTGCATGAATGAAAATTATCATATTCAGATAGTGTTGTTGAGTAGAAATCTGTTTTAATGACAAGATTTTGGTCAATTGACCAATGTTAAGAGTAGGTGTCGGGCGGCTGCCGTGGCTCAGCAGGCAGAGCTCCGACCTGCCATGCTGGAGGTCTGGAGTTCGATCCCTGGTGCCTCCTGCCCATATGCAAATTAAAACAAAACAAAAAAAAAAAAAAAAAAACAAGAGTAGGTGTCACCCCACCTAGTATATTGGCAATTAGAGGAAGTGTTTCATGAGCCCTGGTAGATAAGTTAGCCAACCCAGCTGAAAAGTATTTGAAAAGCAAATTATACCACGCACACCCATGTAAAGTATTGAGAAACAATTTGTTAATATATATTTATTTTTTAAAAATGAAACAAGCAGGAGATAAAATTTCCATTTGAAAAATCTCTTAACAATGACTTTTTCTAGGCAAGTCTCCACTACTTTGATAAACTTGAGGACTGAAGAGGGACTCAATAAATTTGAAACAATTATGGACAATTAGGTTCTCAAAGAACATTCTCATAAATCTTTTCACTCTCAGATTTGTAATTTTAGATTTTTCTCTTTTTTTCATGTTTGTGGTCCTTATAGGAGGCTGGCTGCTGTATTTTGACAGTGGAACTTGAAAAAACTACAATTCTAGATTATTTAAATTCTTCTTCACCATAGAAATATCTTAATTTTAACTTCTATTATCTCTCATAGATCAAGCTCATTCTATAGAATGTACATTTTGTTGAAATGTCCCCCAAATTCATATTGTTGAGGTACTTTTCACATGTTCAGATTATGGGTAGATGGCTTAGTTGGTGCAATTTACCCAAAATGAAAACTCTGGCATTCTCATTAGGCTTCTCACAAGGCAAGCCTTTAAAACCTCCCCAATACATACATAGGAGAACCACATTTTATGAGGATTCAAAACCAGCCAGGAAACTTTAACAAACACTGGATTTCAGAAAAGCAAATTTTTAGTTGTGCAAAGGACATTGCTAAAACTTCTGGGTTGGAAGGCATCCTGATCTACCTAATTCTATTTATGAAACCGCATATGTGCTTTGAAACTCCGTTTAGATCCAGCTCTCTTAGCAAGAGATGGAAACCATATGTGTGTCTAAGGCCCTTATGTTTTGGCTTGGAGAGTCTGAGATTTTGTTTTGATTTCCAACTCGGCATCATTTTCAGATTTGGAAGCATCCTGGATACTTCCTTGACCTTCTGTGTCATGTGGAAAAATTTTTGTTACCCATTATTACTCTTCCTAGATGGGTCCTGTATTCATTTGCCCAGAGAGCTTTTGTGGCTTTTTATTCTCAAGAAGTTATTCTGAGTAAAACAGAGATCTGAAATAAGTATGTGGAAAATCAAGCTCATAATATTATAGGTAAAAATAGTATTTTGTTTATTGTCGATCTGAATTCATCAGGTCTTTTCCCCTTGATTCACTGTTTCATTTTTGTACTGTGGACCTAGGCTTCTGCTACGTGTATTTAAGAATTGTGGATCTACAGCAGTGTGGGAAAGCCTGTTTATCTACCGAGATCTACTTTCACTTATCTTCCTGGGAATGATGTAGTTGTAGCTGGGTCTGTGGCCTCTTGGCTAGGACCACATTTCCAGCTTTCTTTGCAGGCCTGTGTTGAAGTTCTTGGCAACGGAACATGAGCAGAAGTGATGGGAGGCATTTCTAGGCTTAGGTTCTAACACACAGCCTCTCCCTTTGGTGGGTGCTGGAATACGGAATAACCTAAACCATCTTGGAGCACATAGATGAGGGAGGGCAGCACCCTGGGGCCTGGTGGAGAAAGTGATTAGAAAGAAGCCAAGTCCTGGAAGCCTGCATGAAGCAGCACAACCACCTAACCTTCCACAAGTCTAAGAGAGGAAAAAATCTTCCTGTCCTTAAAATTAGCTTTTCACCATAAATCCAAGTGTAGAACCCCAGGGCTCATGCATCGTGATTAAAGGAAAAAGAAATCCTTCCTGCATAGAACCAAGGAGAGATTCTATGTAAGCTGTGCTTACATAGATCCAAGCAGCAAACCACATACTAAAAATATGTAATAATCCCTTCAAGAAAAAGTTGGTCATTCTTGCTATTGGACATGATGGTATTTTAGAGTCAGAAGGGACTTGAAAAGTTTAGCTAACATAGGAATTCCTCATTCCATTTATTTATTAGATGGTCATTTAATCTGTATTCATGAAATTAAAGTAAATCAGTTTAATGACTGATGAAAAGTGTTTAAAAGTGTTCGTTCAGTGAAAATGTGGATAGATAAAAATCAGGAGTGAAGTGGTATAGGATTATCTGGAGGGAAGACAGTCACTGATGCTGCCTCTCATTAAATCACCTGTCAGGTGGGTGGACTTCGGAGAGAGAGGACCTGGGCTTTGGCAGGTGAAATCCACTGGGGTCCTGAGTCTGTGATTTAACCTTGATTAGCCTCAGTTCCCTCAAGTATAAAATGACCATGATCATACCTACGCCGTTTGCTTTTGTTTTTTGGTAGAGCATGTGAAATAATGCCCATATGTTATCTGACACACAGCTTGTGCTCAGTAAACAACGACCCTGTTTTGAGGTTGGTGTAACTTCATCACTGGTTGTGATTACCTAATATTGGCTGTCGGGCCGAGGACAAAGACCCATGGTACAACACGAGTGGAAGAGGCAGTGTTAGGCTTTCCTAGATTTGTTTCACTCAGATTTATCCAAGATTTGGAAGAACCAAGATGCACCAAGGCTTTTAAGATCCTGAAATTTAATATGTTTTCAGACATAAAAATATTTTATATGCTATTGTAGTTTTCTGCATTATTTTAGGATTTACATTTAACTCTCAGCTTCATATTTGATTGATGCAGTGGAGTCAGTGGAAATGTTTGAATATACAAATGCATTGTTCAGTGGGGTCATGTCAATATTGTCCATAGGAAATTTAATGGTGTTGAATATTGAACGAAAATGGTGTAGATGGATTCTTCTTTAATTTTTTCCCCATTGCAGGCCTGGAGTAAGAAGCCACAGTGTCAGCTGTGACGATGAGGATGGTGTCAGTGATGGTGATGATGGAGTCTCCATTTAGGCTCCTCCACACTTTTGACTTTGAAGGCAAATTTATCATGACCAGGCTTAAGCCCATCATTCAACCTGCTTCAGGAGTGTTTCTCAATTACAGCCTCTAGCCCATCTGAGAATCCAAGATGCATGCATTCAGCCTAGAGTGATGTCAGCTGTGGTTTTAGGAAATCCACTGATTGGGAAGGTTTGGCAAGAGTTAAAATGAGCATCCTCAGAACTTAGTGGGTTCAGTAACTGATTTGGGCAGTTTAATGGTCAAGGTAGAAAAGCTCCCAATTGATTCCTATAGTGTTCAATAGTGGTTAAAAAGCTGATCAAAATGAACAGGACACCTGGATGACAGGGCTCAGTTTGCTGTCTGTAGATAGTTTTACTTCTTTGGCCTGTTGTTTTCATGAGTTCATAAGCATGGAGTAGTTGTGTTTATATAAATAAAATAAAGTAGATAATTAAAGCCATTACACACAATTCAATTTCCCATTCACTACCAATCACCTGAATGCTTTATATTAAGTATTTAGAATATTAAATAAAAATGTGAGTCTGAGTTATCTGGGTACCTGAATGAAAACATTTGGGTTTGCACACATATGAGTATGCACATATAGTCAGTGCATGAGTTGTTCATATGATAAAAATAAGGCGAACATCAGTTTCATTATCATAGGGAACAATTGATTTCTTTGGCTCTGTGGCCACCAACATTATCTAAAACCTGGCCAACCATCTCACACATCTGTCATTTGGCTGTAAGGATGAGCAGGAGCGAGTGAGAGAGAGAGAGGTGGGTTGATGAGAACTACTGTCATTTCCAGGTAAGATATGCTAGTCACGTGTCCTTCTGATAAAGGTCAACAATGTCATGTTCTTACCTGAAGGATAAGTTTCTCAGTTTTCCCCCTACATCTCAGGCTGCTTCTTCTGTGCTCCTTTAGAGGAGATTATTCTTATTCTTGTCTCATAAATATTGGGTTTCCTCATGATACCATATGTTAGTCATCTCTTTTTCACTGCATTCCCTTTTAGGAAATCTCACCCTTTCCTGTGGCTTGGCTGTCATATACCCAATTTCTGCACCCTTCAGTGGGGAGCTTTCTTCGAAAAATCCAGTGTATCTAGACGCATCTTCAGATTCACTTATTTATTAATATCTACATTTGAATGTCCCACAGCATCTCAAACTCAAAATGTGTAAATTTGACTTTGTCACTTCACCTTCACCCTTCTCTTTCAACCCTATTTCTCCTCCGGTGGTCTCTCTTCCCATCTCATTCCCTGAGATTCTACCACTCTTTCAACTCTTCTCCTCAACCAACTAATCAACCAACCAATCAATCACATATCAGTCAAAATTCTGTCTCCACTATTTTTGGGGTCATAATTTCCCAACTGGCTTTCCTTCAGAATCCCAGGTTTCTTCCTGCCAGAGACTCCATGCATTTTTCCTGCTTAAACTTTGCCTTCATAGGATTAATTCCACTTTGTAAGTACATACTTGTGTGACAATATAATGCTTACCTTTTTCCATAAGTATGAGCTCCATGAGAGTGAGAACTGGGTCTATTTTGGTTCACATTTTGTCTCACTATCTGGTCTATAGTAGAACTTCAATTCATATTTATTGAATGGATAATTGGATGGATGTGGCTCATTGCTACAGCCTAATCACCCATCTCTCTCTTTGTTTATCTGTGTGTAGTTTACAGTGTGATCTTAGGGGCCAAGAATGAGGAGCAGGGATAGAGGAAAGTGGAAGGAGGGAGACCCTGTGCAAGAATGGTGTTTTAGTCTGCTAATACTGCTAGAATTCTATGTACCAGAATAGGTTGATTTTTATAAAGGGGATTTATTAAGTTACAAATTTACAATTTGAAGGCCATAAAAATGTCCAAACTAAGGCATCCAGAGAAAGATATCTTGACTCAAGAAAGGCTGATGGCATCTGGAACATTTCTTTCAGCTGGGAAGGCACATGTCTGGTGTCTGTTGGTCCATTGGCTTCTGGTTTCAAACACCTTCCCCAGTGGTATTTTCTTTTTGCATCTTCAAATGTCTCTGTCTATGTTGGCTCTAGCTTTTTCCAAAGGACTCTAGTAAACAAATTAAGACCCACCTTGAATGGGCAGAGATGAATCTCCACGGAAACCGCCTAATCAAAAAGTCCTACCCTAAACAATAGGTTTGCCTCCCAAGACTGGAAAAGAACATGGCTTTTCTGGGGTACATAACAGTTTCAAACACTGTGGCAGCTGTGATGCCATTGCCAAGTTCCTTATTCCCACAGGGTCTTACGAAGTGTGTCTCAGCACTATACACTGTTTTATTCCAGGGTTGTCCTGTAGCATGTTAATACAGTTGCACTTCTGGGTTGCACATTTCTGAGCAGGTTTCTAAGGCCCACCCTGCACCATCAGAGGAGTCCTGGAGCAGGAGTTAAGGTGTGTGGAGCAGACCTGGAATGAAGCACCATCATATCACACCTGTGCAGAGAAGCTTGAAGCTGGCATAGAGGTGATCGTGCAGCTGTGGGTGGAATCAGGATGAGGCCATGAGGATTTGGGGCAGCAATATGCACAAAATGTTGTACAGTTGAGCAATTGTATGTAAGCACTCAGATTACTGGTGGTGTATGGTGATCTTTCAAAAAATGTCAGCTATGATGATGATGATGATGATGACAATATTCTTTATCCTATAGAGATGAAAGAACCAAGCAACAATGTACAAATGGGGCACGCTTCTCTCTCTTCCAGGGTGCTATTTTATGCTATAGACAAGTCCTTGATGCTGTTTCTTGATGTCAGCCAGTGCTTGACAGCCCCTGGCTGAATCTGACCCATGAGTTTAAAAATACGTGACTTTGAATGACTAGCGTGAGGAACTGCACTGTCCTTTTCAGCTGCAACTCCCACATTTTCTCTAGTCTCATTAACTATTTCATGGGTTTTGTCTGAAAGGTATTGTCTAGCAGGTGGTCCTGCTTTTGATGAGCTGGAGAGGTTGTAGCTAGGGTGGAAGAATTACAATGTAGCCATAATTTGGTTGTAACTGCAAATGGCCAAGTTGAGCTGGGAAGGATCAAGACAATCCTCTTCTCTGGCTTATGTTTGGACCAGAGCCTGGTGGAGCTGAATCTGAAGAGGAGAGAGAAATGAGGGACCTGGTACACCTTCAGGGGGCACTGGCCACACATGTGAAAATCTGTCCCTGGACTCTGCTCCAGGGAATGCTTTGGGAATGGTCCCCCCGAGCTGGGCCATGGCCTCCCAGGATTCGTGGTTCTGGGCTCTCCTTCTCCAGGTCATGGAGGAGATTTGTGCCCACAGGGCAACGGTGCCCTTTCTTGCAGTTCTCAGCAGCAGGAGTCTCTCAGTTGTTTTCACTCTTTCAGCTCTTCATCCTGAAATTTGAGCAGCCTCTGCCATCCCGTGATTATAGACAGAATTTCTTCCTTTTGGGTGTATACAAATTTGTTATACTTTGCCACAGTATACTGGAATCCATCAGAGATCCTATTTAGAAAAGGACATTGTCACAAATAAGGAACAAAATCTTCATTGAGTCTTTTAATCCTGGTTTAATGACGTGTAAAACATGACTTATTATAGAAATATTTTTAGGGGTATTTTTTAATGTTTCGACTATATCACAATTTTCCAATATGCCAACTATTTTCTAATATTCCTATTATTAACACATACTAGTTGATAATAGCTTTTCATGGAGTTTACTGAGAACTAAAAACACATCACGGTTAACCTCCAAATAAATTATCATTACAGCAAGTACAAATTACAGGGATTTAAAGATTGAATACAAATCATAGGGATTTAAAATGTATGCACTAAAAATATGTTTCTGAGTATAAGACAATTTGGTTCTGGATCATACGTAGCCTAAGTTGGTTTGACAGAAATCCTCTTTGCGATAAGCAAATATTTTAGCGGTTGCCACAATAATTGGTATCTTCAGCCTATTTCGCCAAAATATTTTTTGTTCTGTTAAAGAAAATAAAGAAATACATTTGTCAGCCATAATGAGTCTTAAAGAGGTTCTATAAATGCGGGTGTGCCTGGAATTAAGAAAGCCAGACATTTAAATAGTTGACCTTACAGAGCACATAAATGAGAGGGTAATTACTTAAATGTTCTCCAGTTTGTGAAAGGGATTTACAACAGGGTTCCTCTAAATAGCTGACTCTCTAGTGAATTTAAATTACTGGTGTGTGTGTTTTAAAATTAATTCCAGTTCTTCTTCTTCTTTTTTGTTTTTTAAAGAAATGCACCTGTTGCATAAAACAAATGAGTCAGTTAAAGAGAAGTTGAAGCTTTTTTCCTTTGCTAAGGAATTTTTTTTTTACATTTCATCATAACTCATATTTACTGTTTACTTTCCTTATTGCTATAGTACATTTCATGCCATGTGTTGGTGTAAGCAATGGGAATTTATAGGCTCAGGGTTTTGAGGGTACAAGTGCAAAATCAAGGTGCCATCACAACTATGCTTTCTCCCAGAGGACTGTGGTGTCCTGAGCTGGCAGGCCACCACATTTACCAAGGCTCCTTTTGAGAGGTAGAAGCATGCAGCAAAGGCAGTGCTGCTTCTTATGCTGAATAACCTGTCTCACTTGGAGTGGGGTGGAGCAGAATCTCCAGGCTTCTTTGGATTCCTGATGAGGCTTGGGATGGAGGTGAAATAGAATATCCTGTGGGGCCCAGAACTGCCTCGGGCTGAGCCTTTCTTCTTGGGGTTCGGGTGGGAGCAGGGATGATCCCTGGTGCTGAAAACCAACAAAGAACAAGGAGGAGGAGAAACCATTGGCCTCGACTGGAATCAGGCTCTATGACTGAGTGTGAGTGAGGCTTTAAACCTCTCCTAAGCTTAGCTTCCCTACCTGTAAAAAAAAAGACATGGAAATTCAGCTAATGCTGACAAAGTGTTCTCAATATCTACACTTACGATCATTCTAAGTTACCTTTACAGATGGAATCTCGGAGTGCCATTCCTGAGGAGGTTGTCTTCTTAGGTCATAGAAAAATTCCTGCAAGTGGCTTCTCTCTCTGCCTGTGCGGCAGCTTGTTACTCTAACCTGAGTGCTTGTGACATCACTGTCTTGTCCCTTAGTGGTTTGCATTCTAGACCAGTTCTGTCCCTTTTAGTAGAAAGAAGAACTTTAGCATTGGGCCCAAGACCATTGCACCTGAGCCTTGGACTGCTATTTATTACCAATATAAGCTAAAGTTTTCATCGTTCATTTATTTAACAAATATTTACATGTCTCCTGGTTAATGTCAGCTACTGTACTAGATGTTGGGCGTACAACAATCAATAAGACAAACACAAGCATCTGTCCTTGTTGAGGGAGAAAATCAAGCAAATAGATTTATGGTTGTTCTTAGTGAAATTAGAAAAGCAGGGTGAATGCAGTATGTTTTTCATGCAACTATATGAAAAATTTCCCCTTCTGCCAAAATCATATTTTTCTTAATGCTTTGGAATTAGAATTTCATTTATATTTATGAAAAGTTGGATATTAGATGGTGACAAAAATGTAGAAAAATTAAAAATCAGTATGGGAACTGACCTCTGAGGTTACCCCCAGTGATGTCCACCTGTGGTGTTGACAAGATGGTGTAGTTCTGATGCCAGAGCTTGTCTGTGTGAACAACAGGACACAGCAGAAGTGATGGTAGTCAACTCCAGGATGAGTTTAGAAAAGAAATTGAGGTTTCCAGCTTGGTCACTTTCTCTCTCTTGGATTTCTTGACTTGGAGGAAATCAGCTACCATGTTGTGCATGCGGTAAAGAGCCAAGGCCTCTGACAACGGCCAAGTGTGTGAACATGGAAACAGACAGCCCAGCCCCAGTCAAGCCTTTGGATGACGGCAGCCCCACCCAGCTTCTTATCCGCAGCCTCATAAGAGACCCTGAGCTGGAACCACCCGGCTAACTGACTCCTGGATTCCTAACCCTTGGAAAGTGTCACGTAAGCAATATTTGCTGTGGTAAGCCACTCTGTTTGGGAGAAGTTTGTTATGCAGTAATGAATAACTAGTATAATTGGGAACCATACTGATGCATTATTTTCAAATAATGAAAACTCAAAAGTATAGCCAATCCCTATCCAATATGAAAATGGACTCTCTGTAAAATTTTTATACTTCTTTGTATGGTGCTATTTATCATTCTGTGTTTCCTTGCATTTGTTAGGGTTTAACATATCATACACAATTATATATGAATTCTAACATCAGTGTGGTTGCTTTACTTGACTGAAACATTCTCCTGCTTTCTTTTGCTGTCTTCAAACCCTATCCCCTCCTTCAAGTCACAGATGATGCATCTAATAGCTGTTACTAGGTTGCCAACTAATACAGTTTTTTTTTTTTTTTTTTTTTTTTTGCATGGACAGGCACTGGGCATCGAACCCGGGTCTCCGGCATGGCAGACGTGAACTCTGCCACTATGCCACCATCAGCCACCCTAACACAATTTTTATAATGTAATTTCCTGTAGAGAATCTGAGAAGTAGAAGGTAACTGACTGATACCTGTTCTGTCCCTTTCACTCACAGAAGTGTCCAGGTTTGAATGAGAAATCATCCAGGTATGATCACCTTGGCTAAAAGGACGAAAAATCTCCCCAGTTTATCTCAGGGTCTCTCATTTCACAGATTTCCATTATGGTGGTGGGGGATGAGAGCTCATTTTCAAGGATGGACAATAGTAACAACACCGGCAAATGCCTCCTCTATGCATACCACTTTCCCTCCCGACGGCCACATCGAGAGACAAGGAACCCATGACAGATGGCAGCATTTGTGCCTGACCTGGTGACCCAGCTCCCAAGCAGCACTGACACGACAGCACCAACCACAAAGGTCAGTAAGTTCCTTTGTTTCTCCAAATGTCCAGGGAGATGCAGAGAGAGCAATGCTTTCCTTGTAGCTTAGAGGGGGAAGGAAGGCAACTCTTAAGGTGGAGGCAGGGCCTCTGTGCCCCTCGCTATCGCAGTGATCTCCAGGGAGACACGCTGACCCCCAGAAAGGCATTTGTCCCAGAAACGGGTGTATTTCCTGCAAGGTGTGCCTTGGAAAACCAGGGGTGTCGGCATCCAGCACCCAGTTCACATGGGGAGTGTGTGGAGAGTTGTACCAGTGACTTCCCTGAAATATCCCAACTGCTGAGTGTCGTTTCTTTTTATATATTTGATTCATCTTTTTAATTAATTTTCTTGTTAGAGAAACTGTACATTTATAGAAATATCATGTATAAAACACGTAAGATACAGAGGTCCCACATACCACCCTACTATTAACAACTTGCATCAGTGTGACACATTTGTAATAATTCATGAAAGAACATTTTTACAATTTTACTATTGTACTGTTAACTATAGTTCATCATTTATAATAGGGTTCACTGTACTGAACAGTCTTGCGTATTTTTTTTTTCTCGTAACAACATTCACATATATAGTTCAGTGCTGTTAATTACATCCACACTGTTGTGCTACCATCACTACCACCCATTACCAAAATTTTGCAGGCAACCCAAATAAAAACTCTGTAGAATTTAAACCTTTACTCCTTATTCCCTTCCCCCAACTCAGCCCCTGGTTATCTATAGTCTAGATTCTGACTTTATGAGGTTGATTATTCTAATTAGTTCATATCAGTGAGATAATACAATATTTGTCCTTTTGTGTTTGACTTTTTCACTCAACATGATGCCTTCAAGGTCCATCCATGTTGAATGTATCAAAGGTTCTTTCCTTTTTCATGCTGGATAATAATATTCCACCGTATATATATAAACCACACTTTGTTTATCCATTCTTAGGTTGATGGACGCTTGGGTTGCTTCGATCTTTTGGCAATTGTGAATAATGCCGCTATGAACATCAGTGTGCAAATATTGTTCAAGTCACTACTTGTGGTAGTTAGAGTCAGTTGTCAGCTTGGCCAGGTGAAGGCACCTAGTTCTGTTGCTGTGGACATGAGCCAATGGTACGTGAACCTCATCTGTTGTTGATTTACATCTGCAGTCAGCTAAGAGGCGTGCCTGCTGCAATGAATGACATTTGACTTAATTGGCTGGTGCTTAAATGAGAGAGCGCAACGTAGCACAGCCCAAGCAGCTTGGCATACCTCATCTCAGCACTCGCAGCTCAGCCCAGGCCTTTGGAGATGTAGAAAGGAATCACCCCGGGGGAAAGTTGTTGGAACCCAGAGGCCTGGAGAGAAGGCCAGCAGAGATTACCCTGAGCCTTCCCATGTAAGAAAGAACCTCAGTGGAAAGTTAGCTGCCTTTCCTCTGAAGAACTAACAAAATAAATCCCCTTTTATTAAAAGCCAGTCCGTCTCTGGTGTGTTGCATTCTGGCAGCTAGCAAACTAGAACACTACTTTTAATTCTTTTCAGTATATACCTAGTAGGGGGATTGCTGGGTAACCCAGACTAGAGGGATTAATGGTAATTCTGTTTTAGCTTTCTGAGGATCCACCAAACTGTCTTCCACACTTCCACAATGGATGTACCATTTTATGGTCCCACCAACAATGAATAAGTGTTCTATTTCTCCACATCCTCTCCAACACTGGTAATTTTCTGTTGTTTTTTTCAATAGTAGTCATTCTAATGGGTATGAACTGTATCTCATTGTGGTTTTGATTTGCATTTTCCTAATAGCTAATGATATTGAGCATCTCTCACATACCTTTTAGCCATTTGTATATCCCCTTTGGAGAAATGTCTATTCCAATCTTTTGGAATCCAAAAGATTTTTTGGAAAAAACTCCATTTTTTATTTGGGCATTTTTTAAAATTAAAAAACAGTTGTAGGATTTCTTTATATAGTCTGGATTTTAAACCCTTATTGGATATGTGGTTTCCAAATATTTTAACCCATTGAGTAGATTGTCTTTTCACCTTCATGATAAATTACTTTGACGTGCAAAAGTTTTTAATTTTTATGAGGTCCCATTTATCTATTTTTTGTTGTTGTTGCTTGTGCTTTGGGTGTAAAGTCTAAATGTGAAAAGGCTAAAATATGCTTCTCCATGTTTTCTTCTGAGTTTTATAATTCCAGTTCTTATATTTAAGTCTTTGATCCATTTTGAGTTAATTTTTGGATATGGGTTTGAGATAGAGGTCCTCCTTCATGTTCTTAGCATATGAATATCCAGATGTCTAAGCACCGTTTGTTGATAAGACTATTCTTTCCAAATTGAGTGAACTTGTCAGCTTTGTCAAAAATCAATTGGCCACAGGGCAGTGCAATGGTGGTCAGTGGCAGAATTCTCACCTGCCATGCCAGAGACCCAGGTTTGATTCCCAGAGACTGCCCATGAGAAAAAAAAAAGATCAATTGGCCATAGTGAGGGTCTATTTCCAAACTCTTAATTTGATTTCATTGGTCTATTTATCTATCTTTGTACCAGTACCTTGCTGTTTTGACCACTGTGGCTTTGTAATAAGTTTGAAAGTCAAGAAGTGTGAGTACTCCAACTGTGTTGTTATTTCTCAAGATTGTTTGTCTATTTGGGGCCCCTTACCCATCCACATATTTTTTTTTTTCATGCTGTATGGCGGGGCTCACATTTCATTCTTTTTCCATGTGAGAATCCCATTACTGTAGCATCATTTGTTGAATTTTTGTTTGTTTGTTTGTTTTGCTTGTTTGCTTGTTTGGGGAAGTGCATGAGTTAGGAATCGAACCTGGGTCTCCTGCACGGCAAAGTGAGAATTCTGCCGCTGAACTACCCTTGCTCCCCCACCATCCACATAAATTTGATGATTGGCTTTTCCATTTCTGAGTGTTAATTTTTTTAAATCCAAATATACAGTCAATGATCCTGACTTTTCTCTCATATTAGGGTGGCTTTGATTTCAGCTACAGTAGCTAAGAAGATTTCATCCAACTTAGATTTTATGGCATGGAAAGTTAGGAAATGAGGGGAGGGTAAAAGAGCACAGGGGGAATAAAAGCCTAGATTTGGAGCCAGACACAAATCTGAGCTTCACTTCTGACTTTAGCACTTCTTTGGCTATTGACCTATATGAACAGATCACTTCATATCTGAGCCCATTTCTTCTTCTTGTAATAAAGCTGACTTCGAAGTGTTACTATGAGGGTTAATTAGGAAAAGTGTAAAACACAGAGCACAGACTGGTATAATTTAGCACATTGGTTGCTTCTATGTAATGAAATTGGATGATGAGATTTTTAAAGGACATTCTTAAGCTGTTTTCCCTGCTCCCCAAATCACTCTCGACTCAGGGTCCCCTCTGAGGTTACCATCCCCTTCTAGCTGGGATATCCTTCATCTTCCCTTCACCCATCTAAATCTTATCTACCTTTCCCTCCAACCCCTATTGATTTCTAAGTCTGTCTCCCTATCTCTCCATCTCTCTATCTTTGTGTCAGCTCTAGATTGAGCTCCCCTGACACAGAACTTAATAATTGTATACAACGCTTGAAACTTTGATACTGATTTGTCTCCTTCCTCTAGAGCCTCCTGGGGTGTCTTTGGGCATAAGAACCATGCCTTGGTCAAGACAGGGCTTAAGGTATGATAAATACATACTAACTGCTTGGTGTATGATTTTTTCCCCAAGTATATCTATGAATGCAGAGGAAACACTTCATTTCCTGCAGCCCTGAATCCATCTGGGGAATATCTGGAGAGCTCCACCAGGGGCTTCCCTGATACATTCCAACAGATGAGTGTTGATTGTTTTTTTCAATCTAAATACACAGAAGGTGGCATTGTTCTTTTCTTCATCTCATAAATATTTGGTTGTAAATCAGGCTTATTTATACACAGGTGGACTTCAGTGTCTCGGTTCAGCTTCAAGTATGCCAAGAAATCTACAAAGTGTGTCATGTAGTATAACATTGGGAACTTCAATCAACTGAAACAAACTTGCTCAGGCCATGAACAGAACAACCGGGGGCTGTGCCACAAATTGCATAACCAGCACTTACTCTGGGTCAAGGTAGCCACTTTTTTTGTTGTCTATAACAAAGTTAGAAAACCTGGGGCTGGAGAGGCAGAGCTATATTAATAAAATCCTGAGCTATGGAAAGAAAGAATAAAGGTCAGGGCAAGATTTAAAGTTCTTATATGGCATCACCCCTGAATTTAAAAAGTAGCAGAAGGAAAATATTTAAGATATTCATCATTACATTACAGTGGAACTCTGACAATATTCTGATATAATTGGTGACTCCTTCATAGCATGATTAATGAGCAGAAAGAGAGAGAGCCAGGAGAGAACACCAGGGTAATTAGAAACAAAATCTGAAATTTAACCAGTAAGTTCAGTCCCTCTTATGATCCCAAAAGCTTCCCTAAGGCTGGCCTTTATCTTTTTTTACCTTGGTCTTCCTAGCATTTGTGTCATATGGTAGGAATGCAATGAATGGTTATGAAATAAATAATTACCAAAGTGTTCACTATGACTAGAGTTCCTATAATCTAAATAGTGAAAAAAAACCAACACATATTTTATTTTTTGATTGAAAATCTGGCAAGCTAAATACAAAGCCTTTTAGAGTCTTGCCTGATATTCATCGTTGCTTCCCTTCTTCTCCAAGTACAAAGATGGAAGAACAACCATTTATGGAAAGTTAAATACTAAGCTACATACCTTCATGCACTGAGTCTTCTTTGAGAAACATATTAACTCTAAGTTCCATGGGAGACTTCTTCTTTATTGATAAGTAAAATATTCTGAATTTTCTGGGCTGATTTTGATTCTGTAGCATGCTCTTGTACATTTATCAATCATCTGTTAGAGATCAAGGTTAACTTCAATTTTTCTGAATTAGAAAAAGATAAACATTTGTGCACATGAATTTTGAGGCACTTGCCCATTTATTTTCTATGGCTAAATTCCTAAAAGAGAATTCTATATTAAACCATCTACACAACTTAAAGTTTTTTCGATCCATGTTATCAAAATGTACTTCTGTCACTTGATCAGTTGCAAACAACCCAATCACTTTATATAGAAAGGAATTTTTTTTAACAGTTATTTGGTACTTACAAAATCATTTGGTGGCCTGGAGGATCTGTCTCCAGCCAAGTTTGTAGGGAAACAGCTAAACCCTGGTATTTCATTACCTGTTCCATGACTAAGAAAGTCAGTGCTATAGGAAGCTGCTGAATCTGGAAGCTACCAGTAGTCAGTGCTAAGTACCTTCACTAAAATCTATGCTGCCAAATGGATGCCTTGTCAGGGCAACAGGGGATGTTGGTAGGTTCCCTCAGAATGTGGAGAAGCAGCAGATTCAAGCTACACCTCATTGTACAGTTGCTGCATTCCCTTCTGGACATATACCTGTCTGAGTACTAACTCTTTGGAAGAAGCAATGCCTTAAGTTTCAGAGACAAGAAGCAGATATATTTTGTGGGTGAATAGTAAGTGGAGAAGTAGGAAATATCAACCTCATTTCCAGCCCGTGGATCCTGGACCAAAAAATTTCCAACAAGAAAGAAGCAACCCCATATATTGATTGCCAGTTCACAGCATATATTGCAACCACAAGAGGATTTTGATGTTGCGAGGTGTTGTTTTCCAGTTGGTGCCACAACTGAGACATCAGTAGGACCATGGCATTAAATCTTTAAGGCCAGCTTCTTATACTGTATAATAGATTTGGTGAATCCTTTCTGTACCATCCCGTATCATGCCATCACTTCCTTGGATATAAAATCATTTCTTTGATCTGAGGCAATGTATAGGATACTGTATTTGTGAATATTGCATTAAGTCCTGGAAAGCTATTGTCAGAAACTAGGTGAGCAAACAAAGGAAACATCCATATCTATATGTCTCCATAGTAGGGGAGACATTTCTGATATGCCATCTTGGAAGGGGTGCAATTATAACTGATCTGCTACCTGGTGGCTGGCTGAATCATTTGGGTTATGAGTCTTGCTAGATCAGTCTTGGAGAAGGTAAATTCATGTATCATCTCCATTTATGCCACTGTAGCCACTTTGCTCATGAGCCTTTTGAGAAAGCCTTGGTGTTTTGCGGGAAAGGGGCTGACTAACATCCATAGGGTAGTCATTTTGTCTCTTGATTATTGAGAACCTCTTCAGCAAGAAGGCCATTTGGTGAGCCCCTTCTGTAACCCTGGGCCAGTTCAATACATGCATTCATATACCTGTTACCCAAACCTCCTCTAACACTTCCCTCTTGGTTTTTCCAAATCCTTGACTATTTGACTAATTTGTTAACCATGTCCCATGAATCAATGTAGATTGGTATTTCTGGCTATATCTCCTTCTAGGTCAAGTAGAAAATGGATGTTCTACTTGAATAAGAGGATTTCATTTTTCTCTTTTCTTCAGAGAATAGATTTGTAAAGGTACAAAAGTCCATTTATGATTGTTACCAGCATTATCATGCAGAAGAGTCTGTAAACCAGACTGCATTGTTTTCTATTTTAGCTCACTGTCCATAGAGAACTCCCCATGAGGCTTGAGCATGACATGCTAGAGTGCTGGGCATATCTGATTTCATGGATTGGTGACTCAGATAACACCCGGTTCTGGATGGTCAACTCAGGACACATAGTTACTTGCTGTCCCATAGTCAGGTATTCAGTCTGCCAGGACCCAGAAGTAAGCCAGGAGCTATTTCTAAAAAGGAGGATAATTATTTTCTTGGGAACATAACTTAGCTTCAAAGCTCTATGAGTCTGGACTGTTAGGGTTTGCTGCAGGCTCCATACGCTCTGCCTCAGAGACTTTGAGCACAAATGGATCTGCCTGTAATACAAGGTCCAAAGATTTGTGGCAACCTGGACTATCTGGAAAGACTTTCCTTGCCCTGGGCCTCCCTAAAAGGTGGTTCCCTTATGAATCAGTTGATACATGGATAGAAACAGCACAAATTAATGCAGTATACATTTCCTCCAAAGTCCAAAGAGGCTTACCAGTTATAACTGCTTATTTCTTAGTTGCAAAGGATCATGATGCAATACGTTTTCTTGCACTTTGGAGGTGCTAGCCAAACATCATATCCAGATACATTCCAGACAACTGGAACTACTGAACTGCCAATGCGGTGGCAAGTCTTTGAATTTTTCTCTCTCTAGTCTCTGGTACTCTTGGGTTTAACCAAGCCTGCCATCAACATTATGTCTTATGCATGTAGCCATGTCATCCCTTGCCTTTTAAGTTAAGGGCTGCCACTTGGCATCTACAGATCTGGGGTCCCCTCATCCATGATGAAATCAGGGAGCCCATTTCACTGGCAGCACCCTCACCTTCCTTTCTGGCCTAACAGAATAAGAGTGTTTTCAAAGCTTTGAAAATGTAAGTCTACATGCCTTAATGAATGGGATTCCACCGGGCCTTCTTGAGCAACATGTTGAATGGGTAGGTAAGTGAGTCTCACATGGTAAATCCACTCCAACGTTACTATCTTTTTCACCTTTGGATTTCTTTTATCATGTTATGCCAAGAGCTTCCTCTCTTTAGTACAGGCTGCCGTTGAAGCAACCAGCCAAGCAAGCAACCACTCCCAGTGGCTTGAGACAGTACAATGAATCTTTGGTAAGTGCATTTGTACTGATAAACCTGGCCCAATCTAAAACTCTGTCTCTCTTTTTATGGTCTAGCCCTCTCTCAGTCTATTCCCATGCATTTTCCTGGGTTTCTGAGGATCCAGATTAGAAAACTTTGCCATCCTTCTGACGAGTAAGCCTTTACCTCTTGGGTAGTATTATGTTCTCCCTGTATCTGCTCCCCTCCCCCAGGATCTAGTTATAAGCCTGGAAGGTAGTAAATAGTAGGCAGGGATATGGGAAGAACTGGTGTCTTCCTTCAAAGTAACCCTAGGAGAAATTATTGCAGGGTCTTCATTCAAGTCAGGAACAGCCTCATCCCACAGTGAGAAAGGAAGACTCAGCGAGTTTTAGGGATTGAAGTATCTCAGTCATTCAAATGCCCCCAAAGTTCCCCATTCCAATCACTGGGATCCCTCTATTTCCAGTCAATCCACTAACACTTACATGAAACTTGTGAGGTTGTAGAGGACTGTAATTTACCAATCTCAGTATCACATCCTGCTCTAATTTTAGGTACTCTAGTCCTGCTACAAGAAAAGTCAGATTCTCTTAGGGAAGCCAAGAAGCTTCCTGGTTCTCTGTTCACCATGCCCTGAGCTTGTAATTTCTTTTTTTAAGCTTTCTAGTACAATTAGAATTCTCTAGTTCATCACCTCACAGGGCCTGCATTCCTAATTTTTAACAAAGCAGCTGGTTCAAGCAGCTCCTCAGCTGGACAAAACCTTGCCTTCATTAGATACTCCATCCCGGGGACCACAGGTGGTCATTCGTGCAAATGTTTTTTCATTGTGTGCTGTGAACTACCAATGTCTTGCCCTCTTACGTTAACAAGATCCAGCTCCAGCTCCCCATTTTCTTAACAGTCTGTTACTCAGTGATTTGTTAGTACTCATTATTATGAAGGTTAACATTTAGTTGCAGCCAAGAGAAGCAGAAAGCTACTAGGTGAATTTCAAAGTCATTATAATGGTGGAGGGTGAGGCTCTAGCTAAATTCTCAGGAAAAGCTAGTACCATCTAGAATCACCATTCCTCCACCATGACTGAGAAAGAGGCTGCTCCGTTTGTAGGAAGAGTCCAGTTCAAAGGCCAGGTGGGTGTTTCACTGGTTGATCTCTTTCCCTCTGTATTTGTGAGAGTATATGATGGGTGGATCTTAAATCACATCCAGAGCTTAGCTCCAAGGAAGTCTGAGTAACATAAACTTCAGTTTCCCAGCTTCTGCAGTACAGGCATAATAAAAGGAAGTTGAGATGGATGCTGAATGAGACAATCAATGGTCTCCACTGGGCTGCTGGTGGATGAAAATGCTATTTTCCTCAACTTTCAGGTCACTAGGGATTAAAATCTTTTTAAGCTTTCAGTTGGGTAAATGAAGTTATTTCCTTGCTATTTTAACTTGCATTTCATTGACTGAACATTTCCCTCAATTCTGATGACCATTTGTTTCTTTTTTTTTTTTTAATTCTAATTGACTGTTTTCATATAGGTGCACCTATTTTTGCCTTATTCATTTGTAAGAGCTCATTATATACATATATAAAATCTTTATTTCATCTTTTGGAAAGATGGTCATGTAAAGTTAAAATATTTCACACATTCAAAATCTACTTTTTTTCAGTTATACTGCTGCTTTTGGGGTTAAACTTAAAAAGTTCTTTTATACTCTATGGTTATACAAATAATCAACATTTTTTTCTGTAGTTTTTGGTTTTATGATTGCATTTTAGTCTTTAATTCATCTGTGATAGTGTTTCAGTATGTAATATGGATTAGGGGTTGAACTTTGTTTATTCAATTGGCTATCCAATTGTCCTCACACTCTTTAGAACGTCCATTCTCCTTTGATTGATTTCAGATGTTTTTTTTACCAGCAAATCCCTATATGTACTTGGGTCTGAATTTCCTATTGTATTCCATTGATCTTTCTGTCTCTGCATCATCATCTCACTATTTTAAAAGTAACAGGTTAACTCACGCAAATCAAATGTAGACAATTTTTTTTCAAGATTTTGGAAAACAAACCAAAACTGTGGAATAATTGAGACATATCTGACATCTTGGCTGCATGGCCTCCCCATTGAGGAATGTGGGAGGCAGTGTGGCCTGGTCGTTTAGGATGTGAGCAGCGACAGGAGACGCATGGGTTCAGACCCCAGCTCTGTCACTGTTTATACTTGTGAGGCGTGCAGCAATTACTGCCTCTTTCCAGTGCTCAGTTTCTTTATCTTTAACATGGGGATAAATATCACAGCTACTAAAAGATTCAGTGAGGGCTAACAAGAGACCCTGAGCAAAATTCGCCATGGAGTACGTGGCACAAAGTTCAAGCTGAAAACGAAGCGCTAGCATGTAGTATTAACATTTTTGATGATGTTGATACCTATTTTCAAGCTACAAGGTGGATTTCCGTATCTTCACTCATTTGAGTGTTGTGCAATTCTTCATTATGTTTATTTCTTGGTATTTTGTTGTTTCTGGGGTTGCTCTTGTGAATGAAAGGGCAAAGAAGACTCCACCCTTTGGAAGCCATAGAAGACGTGTACTGTTGAAGATCTGACAAATCGGATCGTGCCTTTTTTTTTTAATTTGGAAAATTCTAGTTCCGTGTTTCTTTATAAAGCTTTAAAGTAAACAAAACATGATACTGCAGTTCAGGACTCCGCATTCTGGGTCAGTGGTTAATAGTTTCTCTCATGTCTGACTTCTCTGCTACTCTGTTTGTTCACTGCTATAGCTCAAATTCATGCCTGGATCTGGGTGTGTTCACTAAATATTTGTTGAATGAATGAATAAATCATTTTACCTAGATGTCTCTTCAAAAACATCTGATTTACCTCTTATTTCACATTTCTACAACCTTCCAGCCATATCAAACTTCTTGCTCGTCCCTGAAAACTGTAAGATATTTGTTTGTGCCTTTTCAAATTCTATTTTTTCTTGGTGTCATGTCTTTCCACTTCTATGTCAATTACAGAACTGACAACAAAACTCTCCCCAGAAGAAACCTTCCAGAGGACCCACTAAGCAGAGTGAGTCACTCTCCCATCTATGCTCCTGTAACATTTTGCATTTGCATCTACTATAATCCTTATTATTTTGAATCTTACTCAAGTGTGCTCACATCTGCCTTTCCATGACACAGACAGTGCCTGGCATAGTTCCTGGTGAACATTCAGTAAGTGAAGAATGAAAGCGTGAGGTTCCGTTCTGCTCTCCAACTGAGGGAGAGGAGGGAAAATACATCTTCTTGGTTCAGAGAGGAGCACCTGTTCCCCATACCACTTAGATAATGTCCTTTAGTTACATCATGATCAGAAGAGGACTCTTTGTAGACTCCTTTACAATTGTTCCTACCTGGTGGCAATGAGTAGAAATGAGGCCTCCTGATTTCCAGTTGTTGAAAAGCTTAAGTTGCAAAGAATGTTTTTAGACACAACCTAAATCTGTAGGAAGCAACTTCTGTATTGGAAGAATGTGGACTAAGGATTCAAAGGATGAAATTCTTTAAAAGAAAAGGGTAAATGGTTGGAAGAACCAAAAGTTGTTGCAGCATAGAAAATCATCTGCTTTGTGACTTTCCTATAATGGAATCAGAGGCTAAGCATCTTGATATGTCATACACAATTTCCTATCAATTACTGTTATGGGAATGGGGGAGCATTTTGTTTCCTGAAATGCATTACTGCAGATTAGATAACTCATTAAATATAATTTCAGTTTTCGCGACAAGGTTTTAGAGAGCAAGACAATTTAACTTGTAATTTTTATTAATTTTAAAGCTTTTTTTCTCATTTGAGATGAATAAAGAAGTCAACAGAAAAAAATGCCAACTGCAAATCATAGGATATTTTAGAGACGTAGGAGAAAGAGTATTGGAGTATTATTCCAGGTGGGAGCTGTGGCTATGGGGGTAAGCTGGGATAGAGAAAAAATGTGAGGGCAGTTATTTGAGGGGTGCAGTGGTTGGTGGAAAAGAAGACAATTGCTTAGAGGAGTCTAAGAGGATTGGGAAGAATAATCACGAAAACCCACATGGAGGGATAAGGGGCTTTAGGAGAAACAGACGAGGCATGGGGACAGGCTAGTATCCTTAACTTCTACTGCCAAGACTGGAATAATAAGTCTACAAATGCACACAGGTATGGATCTCACAGATGATTCTTTCTTATTTTTTCTTTCTATCATAGATGCCTTTTTTGAGGGGGTGGGTGGGGTGCATGTTCCGGGAATCCAGCCCAGGTCTCCCTCATGGAAGGTGAGCATTCTCCCACTGAACTCATAAATGCCTTTTTATAGTCACTCAATTTTCATTCAAGAAATATTTAATGAGTGCACATTATGTGCTAGGCACTGTTCTAGATGGTAGGGAAACAAAGATTCCTTCTCTCTACCCCAAATTTCTTAAAACCAAACAAAGAGTGGGTTCCTTTCACTGTCAGAAAGCAGTTTACCACATGTTAGAACTCATGCTATTAAAAAAGGGATTCTGGAAAAAAGTTAAATGTTTCAAAATACAGAATATAAAAATCAAAATTCTCTTCTTCCAAATGACATAAAGATGTGTGACACAACACACATCTTTATGTTGTATTTTGTGTCATAAAAGCTATTCAGGTCTATATAGTATTACCAGATGCTGAGGTTTAGGAGCTCTCATTGGGGAAATCTAGGCACAGAAAGTGAAGGGTATGAGACAAATAAGGCCAAAACTCATCCTGAAGGAATAGCCAACTCAATAAATGAAACCAAATAACAATACTAATAATAAAAAATACAGGAGGCTTATTACAAATAAGAAAGAACTCTTGTAATGAAAGTCAGGATCTCTGATTTTTCAATATAAAAATCAGGAATTACATTTCACCAAAAATCAGGAGAGGAGAAAAATATGAAACTAGATGTAGTACTTATAAAGTTTTAAACACTACATATTTATCTAATTTAATTTTCATAGCCGACCCTATGGAGGATTTTATTTTCTTCAATTAAGAGGAAAGAACCGAGAACTTGAGAGTTTAAGTGACACTCCCTGGGCCACGCAGCTGGAATGTGGCGGAGAAAGGACTGGAATTTGGCCTCTCTGGTTTCAAAACCTAAACATGTTTTTAACAAATGACATTAATTCTCATGAGGCGATCCACAAATTATTTTTGGCTCTTAAAGTGATTCATCTCAATTTACCCCAGTTTCCTTCTGATGCAGTGGTCCTGGATAAAAATTTCCCGTTTTGCTCCAGGCAGGGACTTAGCTAGCAAGTGACCCAGCCCGTGTTTCATGCAACATTCTTCAAAGTCCTTCTGAGCATCTTTCTTTTAGGCCCACTTTTGGACCCTGGGGATATAAAGATATACAAGACAGAATCTCTGCTTCAAAAGCCTTACAGTGTGATCAGGAAGCAGTCACTTTAGCAAATAATTATGATATAGCCGAGTACGTCAAAGCGATTATTATTAAACTCTTTAATTCAGCACCTCTCAATTAAACTCAAAGAACACTTAGTAAGTGCCAACCCCGTGCAAAGGAGCTGGGGTTTTATAAATAAGCACTGGAAAAGCAATATGTACATACAGAATATGGTGAACCGAGGAAAAACCTATCAATGCATGCAGACTTAGTAATTTCATAATGACAAAACTGGGTTAGCCTGACTTGATGTTTTAGGAAAACTTAGGCTGAGGAATTTGTTTATGTAGTTTTTTAGCCTGAGAACAGAATTTTCATCTGAGATTACCAAGGCCCATGTTTCCACGATTGGAAGTACTCAGGTATAGAGATCAATGGAGCTATTTTCTATTAAAATAGAAGCACCATTTGTTTGGCTCAATCCAAAATTGTTAGAGCATTATAAGAAAGGGAACTCAAAGTTAGCTCTCATCTAGCCATCAACTCAGCATATCAGTGTGTCCAAGCTTTTTAGTGTGTGCAGTTCTAATGATAAGGATTGTCTAAAGGCATTAAAGGGTGTTGATATGGCTTAATTAGGAGACTAAGGAAAATCCAGAACTGCTAAATTAAATGAATGCATATATGGGGTTAGAGTTGCTGTTCGATTGTTGCTACACTATTATATATATATAATCTATTATCATTATTATTATTATATATATGAGGAGCAGTCCTTTGCATCTACAGTTGTTTTTAATTTACTTTTGAATTGTATCCACCTGTATTTTTAGGCATTTAAGAGCATCCATAGAATTAAAAGTGACATGTCCTCATATGATAATCAAAACAAATATTATAAAATGTTATATCTATATAAAATAGATTTATAGATGTCCAGATGTTTTAGTAGAGCTATATGCTATGAGCACTTTCTATAGGATTTTAAGACTTTATTAAAAGAAATGTTTGAAGCACAGAAAACTCAGTTGCATCTTCTTTTCAGAAGATTTAAATTCTCTTGAAATCAACTTTGATGCAATTCATTCAGTTCAGATTTGTTATCATCACACCACTCTGCACTCACATTTGTCCAGTTAAGGGCTTTCTTTAATAGTTGCCTAGATCCAGTAAGTCAAATCCAAATTGGTGGAGGAAAAGCAATTAGATATTTTAAGCAGTGATAAGAGCATCACAAATAATCAATTTCTATGGCATTGCCAGCTACCTGGTCAAGGAAAAGTCAATAAATGCAAGAATTTATTGCAGAATACCAGCCAATCTACGGGTCATTGATTCTTGGCAGTATGCATAGATTGCTGGGTTTAAAGAGAAATCCCTAATGATGTTCACCTTTAATTTTTTCCCTAAAAAAAAAAAAAATGTGAGTCACCCATAAAGGCCTCGGCATAAGCAAATGAATGTCTTTATGGTTGTAAAGATGTATTGTTAGACTTTTCACAAAAATAGGAAACTAGCAAAGTGCTTGGGTAATTAGACGTAATCTGCTGCCTGCAACCTCATAAAGGAGAAAGAGCTAATTACAATTACAATACACCGCGCTTAGAAACATATTTATTGTGCTTATTTTTGAAGATGTTTACTTCACCTGAAAGAAAAGGACTACACAAGCATTTCTGTGTAATCAAAACAGAGATCATCTTCTTTTCCAGACCACATTTATTTCCATTTCTAAAGTTCATGGCAGACAGCATTTTAATCTACATTAACCTTTGGGGCTCTTAAATGCTTAAAACTAACATTGTTTAAGAAAAAACATACATATCCAAGCCTCACCCCCGCACGCCACAACCCCCCCCCCCCCCGTATGCCCACTGGACAAAGGATGAAATATACTCATCTTATGCAATAAGTTAACCATAGTTTCTTTGAGAAAGGGAGTCAACTGCCTTAAATATTGATTTAAAGATTAAACTGTGTTTAGTCCTCAAAAGAAATAAACTACAAAGACCCAACAAAACTTCCCCAGACCCAAAAGAACTTTCCCAGCACACTTTCTTACATGCTGACCTCATGACGAAACAGAGAATACTCAACACTGTAATGCAAATAACACCAACTGGAACCAAAATGTAAGTTCTGACTCTAACTAGAAAAATGGACGTGGCTGAAACAATACAGACACTCTTCAGGGTGACTTTGAATTACCAAGATGCAACGTAAGGTGAAAAACCTTCACCCTGCACCTCCACGTGAATTTTCTGCTAAGTCTCTCCAGAAGAGACCTGAAATGAACGTATACATCGAAGAAAAAGGAAATTAAGAGAGCTGAGGAGCCTGTTGTCACCTTGGAAGCATCTCGCTCCCCGAGGCAGGCAGCGGGGCGGGAGCACAGCGCTGGTGGCTGTGACTTTGCACCGGAGCCACGCCCGGGGCGGGACGCGCACATGCGCTCAGGCGCGCCGGAGGCAGCCGCCAGCTCCACTCGGCGAGAGAGCGCGCGCGCGTGCCGGCATCCCCAGACGGCCGCGCCCCGCGGGAAACACCGTGGGACGAGCCCCTGACCCCTAAACGGCCTTCTCGTCGGGTCGGCCTCTTTCTGTCAGTGCTCTGAATTCACACCTGCTGTCTGCAGAGGGCGAATCAACTGGACACGTACTTGGTCTAGAAATGGAGCTCTAAAAAGTGTAGTTTGGGAATATGCTGTTTCCTTACCCCAGAACCTTCCCTTCGCCCCCGGAGTGGGATCATTTCAGTGTGTCCTTGTGTATTTTGGGGTAAATGTCGGAGATGTTGAAAGGCGAGGCCTTACAGAAGTTGTGTGCCCCTTACTTCTCCAGATTTCTTCTCATAGAATATTTAAATCTGGGACTCACTGAAATAACATTTCATTGGAAGGCACGGAAAAGATAAGCAATATGCTGTTGGGATGGAATTGGAGACTTTCTATCAATCACTGAACAAAAGGATATATATAATTTCTCCCCCTTCAAATTCCTCAAGATTTAAGCCCACAGACATGTTTTCATAGAGTTGCAGTTGAAAATACTGTTTCACAGCAATGCTAAAACAGGTAATAAAGAACTTTTCAAAATATCATGGACCTTATTAAAATATCAGCCAAATCTTTATTGTTATTACTTGTTTTAACATGGCTTATTTGGTCTTCTTGTAATGGGAATATTACAGAAGCTGCTTTGAGAGTAGCAGGGAGTAATGAGAAAAATGATGTTTCCTGTATAGCATTGGCCCTGGCTCAATCTGCTTTAGGTCAAAACTGAAGACTGCAACAAATCAGAATTCAAACAGCTAGGGCACTCTGCTGAAGGTCCAGGCTTACTGGAAAGGGCAGACTCCCTACTGGCATGTTCAAAGCCGACAAAGAACATATCAAATGGACATTCAGACATGACTGAGGACACCAGAATCCAGTCTTCTCACCAAAAGCCACATGAATGGGAGGCAATACTGTGGTACACACATGCTCTCTGCCTCTCTCTCTCTGCACGTTCTTACAGTGAAAATAGCACACGTATAATACGACAACCTTGAGAGAACACAAACTGCTTGGAAACATTACCTTCTGTGCTGCAGAGGATTCATGAGTTTTCACCAGCTGCCTGAATCTGCCCAGACATGTTCCAGTGCTCATCCCGTTAAGACTGGCAATTAAACAGAGTGCTGCAGCTAGGAGACCCAAATTTGATTCCATCTTCCTCTCCTCTTTGCAGAACCCGATTTGAATTTTCCACTCAATAAATGCATGGGTCCATATAGTCCTATATATGCATATGTGTGTGTGAATTCTTGATTCACCTAAACAACCCTGAAATCATAAAATATGGATTCCCTACCATGAAAGAAAATGGATATTACAAAAGTGCATGTTCTCCATGGTTGTTTTAAACAACGGTGCGCTTAAAAATTCAGAGTCATCTCAATGTTATCTTTTACCTTTGTCTTACTTTATCCACAAGAAGTTCCTTGTTGGTTAACCTTTGAACGTATCAAGAAATGGAACGTGAGCTTTAAAGACTCAAGAGAGTAGCAATCCGGCAAGAGGACCAACTACAATCAATAAATCGGAAAGTTTCATCAAGTCTATGATACGTTACAAACAGGAAATATAAGAAAAACCAGCAAAATGTTATTAAAATATGAAAAAGAACCTTAAAAAGGAGCACCTTGTGTGTTTAAGATAATTCCCCATGTTCACTGAAATGAAAAAAATGCATCTTAGCCAGGGACCGATGGAATATACAGATTGTCAGGGGAGCTGGAAACTGAGCAAGGATGACCAAAGTTAAGCGACCTAATGATTCGTGACATCGTCCCATAAAAATAAATCCAAAACCAGGAAAGGAGCAATAAATTTAAAAATCCCTCACGGATAGGCAACCCCAATTTTTCTTTATTAAAGTGCGGACAAGTAAATTTTATGTGATAGTTTGTTGTATTTAAAGACAGTGTAAAACTCTCATTGCAAACAGTTGTTTACAGTGCGTTTTTCAGCACCGAGCTGTTTTAAAGCTCAATTGTGCATTTTGCAGATAAAGTGGGAAAACTAACTGAAGGCTGTATTGTAAGCAGTGGTTGCCGTGGAAACCCCAGTTTCAAGAGCTGGTTCTCCATTACCACTTAATTTAGGCTTCCTAATTGCATTCCACTAAATCGGTAGCGACAATATCTGCAGAGCAAAACTGCATGCCCAGTCTAGCGCAAACCTCTTTGAAACAGGCTTTTTGAAAGCCAGGAGCTATAAAAACTCAGCATGACGTGGAGCATATGAGAAACCTGTAGTTCAAATGTACTGCTGCCTGCTTTCTCATCCTTAGTAACTTCAGTATGCGCCACACCAATCTATTAGTTCACTCTACCTTAAAGATCATAAAGCTCTGCCATGTGGAAACTCATCTGTCCACCAACACATTGGTGCAAAATAGATTTAATTGTACTCCCAACCCGGTATCATGTCCATCTTATTTTACTACACGCCAGCAGGTAGCCAGTGCACAGTTTCACTTTCCTTGAATTGCCCTTGCTCCACAATAAGAGGAGAACAATACTTTCTCAGTTTAAATTATTTGCCACTGTTGGGCTGAGCAGAGAGCTAGACCGCACATATGTGACCTGAAGAGAGGCTTGTCAGAACCACTAGACATAAAAGCATTCCAATTATCGACCACACTGCTTTAATAGAGGAGGCAACTAATATGATAGTGTAAGCGACTCTGCCAGTCAGAAGCTCTTCGTCACTGTCAGATTAACACTTGAGTTAAACTCTTGTAAATCAGTCACATTATGCCGCTGGTTGAGAAATAAACACAGACCTATTATGCTTAGAATACCAGAGAGCTCTCTCTGCAGAAGGAGTTACACTGGCTGCCCTATCAATCTGAATTTTGTCATGTTTATTATTTTGCAATTACTAATGTGGGCAATATTGGAGAGACTGAAGTTGCCTATGATTAGATTCTGAAATGGAGGCACATGCCTTTGGTGGCAATCAAGAAGGCGAGCCTGAGAGTACGTTGGGGGCATTTTGTGTAACTTCCAGTAGGGGAGGAAGCCATCTGACCCCCGATGGACAACAAAACCCCAGAATTCTCATTTTCTCTTTTAACAACAAACGCCATCAAGCAAAATGCCTTGTGATCTCAGAGTACATGGCTTCGTGCTGGTCGGCGGCGCAGCACATCATTTTGCCGCTCAGGTCTCAAGGATTTGGCATCTATGTTATAAGCGAAGGGAGTCTTTTGCCACAGCGAGACAAGTAAACAACTGCGGCGTTTTATCTTCTCCCTGGCGTTGGTGCGTGTTGCTAAAGCAGCCTCGAAGCTGCTGCCAAGCATCCCGCTATTGTCTTCTATCTCCCAAGGTTTTGAATGCCCTCACCCTCCCAACTGTGGGTTTCGGCAGGAATGAATGAGGCATTTTCCAGGACAAGACTTTATGAATGAGACAGGCTGTGTATTACAAGGCAAGGAGCTCTGTGTGTTTCCCAGATGAAGAAAGCAGGTGTTAAGGGAGTCTTCCATCTAGGTTTTAGGAGTCATGTGTAGGTAGGAAGGAAGTCGACATTACTGACAAGAAGTGGCCCAGAAAGTCTTTCCACTGAGTCACCATAAGAAGAGGACATGAGGTTTTCAACAGTCAGGCCCAGGAGAGCTGTGGAATGAGGTAGATTCTAATAGACGAATGGGAACCATTCCAGGGTAGTGGGGAGGGGCTTTAGCTGTTGTACAATTTGCAGCATAATACAAATGGCAATGCAATGGCTTTAAGCAATGGTACACTAGAATTTTCTTTGGGCAACATGGCAGGAGCGTGTTTTTCATGGGGAAGAGCCCTGTTCCGTTCCCACCTCCGGGAAAAAGAGGCCACAGTTAGAGATGTGCCAGGTTGCTATGCAGTGGAAGAACTGCACGTTTTGCACAAATATAAGGGCTTGAGGTGCTGTGACTGAGAACTAAATCAGTCTGGGAGACTAAGTCTGGAAAAATTATGAGTTGAGGTTCTGAATTGTTAGTTACCCTTCCTCTGTGGAGACCTTATGAAAGTACTATTTTCTGGTTTCTTAGAGCATTCTGAAGAGGTACTTGGCATCCACCTCAGGTCTTGGGTGAAGTTCTGTATTTCTGCTGCATCTCCATTCTGGGATGCTTCGTTATCAAGCCACTTCTGTTAGTTTCTACCTCAAAATGGATGGAAAACAGTGAACAAGCCCATTTTATGCAATCGCATCCATGCTAGCATTCTCTAGTTATACAGGTGAAAACGACCCCCTTTTCCTAACACCTGTCTCTCAGCTCTAGTCAGTTCTTGCCTGCCAAGCCCTCGTAAGCAGCTCCCTGAGCACGGCAGCCAGCAGAGACAGAGATGGAGGAAAACTGGAGGCAACTTTGTTCAAGCATCAGGTTCCTGCTAATTTCCTCTCATGCTACCCTTATGAAAATGCCTCTGATTTTATCTGTGTTCTGCCACTTTGCCACTGCTTATCTCTTATCCACCTCATGAAACTAATAAAATAAAAGACTAGCGTTTCCTTCTCATCCTTAACAATTAATTCTAATTCGAAAACTTCTTTGATCTCCTCACCATTATTCTAAAGCGAAACTCCAAATCTTTTGGCTTAAAATCAAGTCTCGCTTCAGTCCATAGCCTAGGTAGCCCGTGGAAAGAAAATTGCAGCAGCCACAGAAAATGATTACTGCTGAATTACAAATCACGAAGAGTTGCATAAATAGTTATGGGGGAAAATTGCAGGATAATGCTTCTGATAGAATCAATAGCGTCCTTGATCATGATATACCCAGGGGTTCTCTATATTATCTATCCACCGAAATGTCAATATAATAAAACCTAGCGAGGAATTTATATCAAGATCCATTCGCTGTTAATTCCCAAGTGAATAATAAATCAGATTGGGTACCTGAAAGATCTCCTCTAATCGACTTGTTTAAGAAACTGGTTAAACTTTAGGCCATTACGTTATTCTCACTAATGGATGTTAGGAAGCATTTCTCTTTCCTTTAAAATGTATACAACCTTTCTTGGGCTGTGTAGTTTAGCATATGACCCATGACAGTAAAGAAAGCAATGGATAATTTAGATGTTCCTTAAGTAATTAGGATCCATGTAATGATATTTACTAGAAAGCGTTTTATATTTATATTGCTTCTCTTTGAATCCCCATGCTTAGTAAGCGACCCTGCATGGAAAAGGTTCTCCATGAAATGCTTTCTGAATAAACAAATATCTATTGATCAGGGTTTCTTTATCTTTAGCTATCGCTGATCATTCTCTCTTTTTCCTTACCCTCTGACATCTTTAAAATTAATTACTTGGTGAATTTTTAAAACATTAAATAGCAACCTATTTAATTTATGTGGAAAAATTAAAGATGCCTTTTAAACAAAAGTCTTTTTTGACCCTAGAACGACACTGCGGATGAGACTCTCCGGACCTTACTGTTAAGTAAGGTATCTGGGGAATTCCTGATGAAATCTTCTTAACACAAACATGGCTTTAATATATATCTCTCCATAATAAATAGATTTCAGAGCTCCCCATGATGGCCTATGTATTGATTGATCAATATGCAGTATAATAAAGTCCCAGGAAAACGAGCAATTTTTAGAAAAAAACAAATCCTTTTACTATGTTTTGTTGTTGTTGTTTAGTAGGGGAATAAGACCTTATTTAAGTAATAAAACAGCTATTTATTGTTCTTTAGGCACCAAAAGAAGGTCCTGTGGGGCTTACCTGCTCTTGGCTCAGTGCTGGGGGCCAAACACAGAGAACCAGCCAGAGCGCCACCCATAGGTGTGAAGGTATCGATCATGTGGGCAGCATCCTTACACCAAACCTACATATAAATTCTGTTTGAAACAAAAGATGCTCAAAAAATCCTGTCTTAGCACATTTTGATTTGCTACTTCAGTTCGTAGAAAAAACCATGGAGTTTAGTTAGGATTGGCTACATCATTCACGGGGCTCAGTACAAATGAAAATGCGGGGCTTCTGGTGCAAACGTTGCTCGGAATTTTCAGATGGTGACAGCAGAGCATTCAGCCGAGTGGAGTGGCAGCCCTGGGCGGGCATAGGGCTGCGATTGCAGGACCGCCTATGGGTGCAGGGTCCCGGGAGGGCACAGGGCCCCGTAATTGTAGGGCTGTGGGCTGTGCAGGGCTGCCTGTGGGCTCAGGGCACTGGGCAGGCAGAGGGCTGTGGGCGGGGACAGAGGTACTTGCTGGTGTAGGGGAATGCAGCCTTGAGGCCGGCCCTGACTCAGGATTCAAGTCCTGGCTCCACTCTTTGGTAAGCTGTGCCATCTCCAGCAACTTAACCTCTTGCAGCCTTGGTTTTCTGGTCTATTAAGTGTCGTCATTCGGCGCACTTTGCCTTATACTCATATGGTTGGTGTGCATGTGCTTTGCATATTTTAGAGCGTGATATAAAATCAAATACGGTAATTATCATTATTTTATAACTTTTCAGTTGTTGGGTTGTGATTAGGGTCGGGAATAGACAAAACTATGATGCAACTTTCCCTTACAGTGAAATGACTTGCTCTTCTATTTGGCCTCCTGGGGCTCCAGGTCACAAGAAGCCCCCACCTCATTTTCTCCGTAAGGAAAACAACCACCAACTTCTGTCCATTGTCTTAGACTCCTCCTCTCCCTTGTCATCAGGGTCTGAGAAGGGGTCAGTCACCAAGAATTTATGGTGTGCCTGGGCACATAAAATAGTGCAGTCCCTGAGAGCCACCTTTTCAGAATCGCAATAAGGTAAACAGAATCTACTCTGGTTGAGGCCTCATTAAATCAGACGGTCAAGCCCAGCTGGTGGAAGGGCTGGGCCACACTTGCACATAACCTCCTGCTCTCGGAAACCACAGCCACCGATGCCCTTTGAAGTGAGGAGCTTTAGCTAGGGGTAGGGCACCTCAGGGGGCTGAGCTTGCTGGCTGCTTTGGATATCTGAAGCAGCTCTCCTCCCCAAGGGCTCTCTAAGGTGAGAAGACCAAACTGAGCCCTCCTTTCTGCTAAGAAACTTCCCATTGGCTCGGCTTATGAAGTGGCGATCCAGAAAGTTCGGGCCAAAGTTTGATTAACACTCACATTAACTTCCCTTAGTCTAAGTGGCAGCTTTTGACTTTTCCCCAGGACAGCAGAAAGGTGCCTTATCTATGGAACGTCTTTAATATATCAGGTGTCTCCTCAAGAACCCATCTGAGAAAAAAGAAGAAACAAAAAACAACGCAAAAACAAAACATAAAGTCAAAAGACAAAAACTGGCAAATTTGTATCACAAAGGTCTACTGTCATTATGAATGAAAAGCTCTTAAAATTTGTGGAGAAAAAGATGAACAGTATGAGATAAAATTAGGCAAAATGTATCAACAGGCAGTTCACAGAAAAAAGGAAAATGGTCCCTAAACACGTGAAAAGATGCTCCGCCTTCTTCATAGATGAAAGTTAAGGGTACACTCAGACACCATTTTTACATATCTGATTGGCAAAATCTCTTATGTTTGTCAGCATAATTTGTGAGTAAGGCTGTGAGGAAACAGGCCCTATTGCATATTGTTGGTGAAAATGTAAAATAGTGCAACCTCTTATGGACGGAAATTAGACAATAGCTAGAAAAATTATGTGATTTTGCCCTTTAATCCATGAATCTCACTGTTAGAAATCCATCCCATAGACACACTGCCAAAAATTCCAAAAGGCATGTGCACAAAATTATTCACTGCAGGAAATTTGCATTAGCAAAAAATTGGAAACAGCCCAGGTGTCTCCATCACTAGGGAGCTGTGGGAGTAAACAATAGAGTGTCCACGAGGAGAAATTCTAAACTCCTTCTCCCACCCCAAATGAGAAAGATATCTATGCATGGATATGGTGTGATCTCTAGTGTATATTACAGGGTGAAAACAGCAAAAGATAGGACACAAACCTTTGTGCAGGAAAGAGAGGAAGCATGAATATATTTACCTATTTGTTCGAATTTTCAAAAGCAACACTGGTGCAATAAACCAAAAATGATACAAATTGCTACCTACAGGAGAGGGCAGAGGGGACATGATGGAAATGAGATTGCTCCGAATCATGTCAATTTTTGAAGATTCAAAAATATATAAAATGTAAAACCCCCTAAAAATTGAAAACAAACTGAAATGGATGAACCTACTCTGTATCAATTTTGCATCCTAATTGCGCAGAGGAAGAATTATTTCAAGCAACTCAAAAAGACATTAATGTGTGTGCCCGTTGTGGTATTTCATAAGGACAAAAAAGAGCTGCCACATAGAATTAAACGTCATTAGGTAATGCGATTTTGTTATTAGCCATATTGCTATTATTGTTTTAAATTATTTTTCTTTTTTATGACAAAGCAAATGAGTAATTTGGAGCCAGTACGTTCAGCTTGAGAGCAAAGAAATATGAGTGTAAAATCAAAGAGGGTAAGCAAAATCCCTGCAATGTTAAATGTGAACTGAAAACAGCATTGACTCATGATGTTTTTTAAAAAGTATTTTCAAGCCCTCCCTAGAAGGAACGATAACGATAACTTAGTGGTCTTGAAATGCTATTTCCCATTGAAAGAACCCAGTTTCTGGGACAGGAAATGCACAAATAAGATGAGACATCTTGATGTGTCAGAAAGCAAGGACTCTATCAAAGACTAAGAGAATCATGTCAAAATGACACACTGCTAGACAACACGGAGGGGCACACTGGCCAAAGATAGAGCCATCTGAGCGTCAAAAACATGATGAGTGTAATTAATTGGAATGCGCTAAATAGGTAAAAACATGACTGCTCAGTAATACTGAAGAGGAGGGAGGCTATACACAGCTACGGCAGCAGCACGCACACATACACACATGCACAAAACCCCAAACAAAATATTCATTGGTCATCATTGAAGGTAATTAGGACATCAAATTCTTTGTTGGAACATTGTCAATTAGAGGAAAAGAATCAAACATACATCCTGCCTTCTGTGTACAAACGTAGCAGCCCTTGTTGATGAAGGGAAATTTTATACCAAAAATGTGGAAAAATTGACCGAATTCGAAAGCCCCCATTTTGCAATCTACAATGAATGATCTGAGTCAAGGTTGGTCATTAGTGGAGGAAACCATTAGATGAAAATGTGATAGGAATGGTATCCGGAGGGATTAGGCCATCACCATCTGATTCACCGCCATGGTGGTGGTAATTGTGTTGTGCTTTCAGCAGTGGCTGCAGCAACACCTTCTGGACCACACACGCTTTTGCAACATGTCCTTGTGATTTCCCCATCCAGAGACAGCTTCTCTTTCTAATCATTTTTTATTTGCTTTTTTTTTTTGGCATGGGCAGGCTCCGGGAATCGAACCCAGGTCTCCGGCTCGGCAGGCAAGAATTCTTGCCACTGAGCCACCGTTGCACCACCCTCTTTCTAATCATTTTTGATCTATGCTGGCCCTGTGCCTTATTTTGACTACTAGAATAAGGCAGAAGTGATGCTATATAAGCTTCAAGACTGGGCTTTAAGAGACTTATAGCTTCTGCTTTTGTCATTTGGAACATGCTCTCTCCAAAGCCAGTTGTCATGGAAGAAGTCTGACTCCCCAGAGACTACTGTGCTCTAAGGATGTCCAGGCAAGCCATGTGCAAAGAGAGGCCTCGTGGAGGAGCCCTGAGCAGCCAGGCAGGGAATTGAAGCCTTCCTGAACTTTCCAGCCCAGCCCAGCCCACCTGAATGCTTTCGAGTGAATGATCCCAGCCAATGACCCATGGGCCAGGAAAAACTGCCTAGCCAAGTCCTGCCCAAATTGTGACCTTTTGAATTGTGAGCAATTAAAAAGGTAATTATTTTAAGCTATTAATTTTGGGGGGTAGCTGGCTATGCAACAGCAACTTAATTAGAAGATCTCTATATTGTAACCTGTAATGAAGCATCTGATTTGGGCAGAGATTATCAATGGAGGAAACCAAAACAGGAAAGTTTGGTAGAAATTTTTACATTGGAGGGATCAGTCTATTGTTATCTGAACTCCGTGATCAGTTTTACCTTAACAAAGAGTGGGGCAACCGGACAGTAAGTGCTGCTTTTTTTTTTTTTAACATGGGCAGGCACCGGAAATCGAACCCGGGTCCTCGGGCATGGCAGGCAAACATTCTTACCTGCTGAGCCACCGTGGCCCACCCAGTAAGTGCTTCTTGATGTGAAGCAGTAGGGAGTATATAGCATCACCTATGGAATATTCTCCTAAAAAAACAAATCACGGAAGATTAAGAGTTGGCCATGAATGCAACCAAGTATTTAGTGCTGACTTCCAATTTATAGAAAATACAAGGGTAGAAATATAAGTTAAATGATACTGAGAGGAAGTGAACAGATGAATCCAGGGAGTTAGGATTTCTATAGGACAGCTGACCTGTTATCTTCAAAAAGTCAATGACATTAAAAAAAAAAAGAGGGGGAGCAGCTCTAGATTAAAAGAGGCTTAAGAGACAGTCCTGCAGTATATGAATCTTGTTTGGGTCCTGAGACCCACGTACCAACTGGGAAAAGACAATTTGAGACACTGAAATTTGAATATGGACTGGATTTTATATGACACCAAGAAGCTGCTTTTTATTTTTGGGGGGTATGATAATGCTGTGTTGGTTACATAAGAAAATGTCAAAATTTTAAAGAGATATATGCTAAATATGCAGTGGTGAAATGACATGAGAGTTGGAACTTAAAAAAATATTTTGTCAATTAAAATAAAAGTAGGAAGGAAACAAAGAAAGGAAGAAGAAAGAGGAAAAGAGAAAAGAATGCATGATGCAAAAATCTTGGTAAGAGTTGAGTATGGATGAGTATATATAGGGCCTCATTAAATTTTCATAATAAAAGTTTATAAAAAGTAAATGTTACGAAAATTCACATGAGGGGTATAAGGGTCGTTCAGTGGTAGAATTCTCGCCTGCCATGCAGGAGACCCGAGTTCGAGTCCCAGTCCATGCACTTCCCAAACAAACACACAAGCAAAACAAACCAAAAACAAACAATCAAAACAAAAAATTCCACAGATGGTGCTGCAATAACGGGATACTCACATGGAACAATAATGAAATGTGACCCCGCCATACAGGATACAAAAAGAAAAACAATTCACATGACTTTAGTATTCTAGTTTAAATAATGACAGTGTTAATATAATCCCAAAATACGACTTTAAAATACCAATGAAATAATCTTTTGTCTCTCCCCCCACTCTACCCCCAATATTTGAGTTAAATTGATGTTCCAGAAAGACCTGCTATCATTTAAATTCAGGTAAGAAGACAGGTCTTCTTACATCCTTACCACCTCACCACACATTGTTCTACTTGATTCTCGCTCACTTTTTTTATAATGATTTGCAATGTTGTGATGTGTTACTTATCTAGTAAATTGTAAGCGCTTGTCAGTTGTTGGTAGGATCTTATAAAGATATTTAATATAAATGTGACAATGCCGGACAGCTTAAATCTGCCTACTTTTAATAATGTATGCTCAGATTCCATTTTTTTCCTGCCCTGCCCTGCCCTTTTCTAGGCACAACACAATACCTGGTTTCAGAGTCCACCTCTCTTGTGTTCAAGTCTTGGCCCCGGCAATGTCAGCTGAGAGACCTTTTGCAAGGGACCTCCTTCTCTGTCTGTTTCCTCATCTGTAGGATGAACATAACACCAGCAGCTTCTGTGCTGGGTTGTAATAGAAATCATTTGAGACAACAGGGTAGAAATATTTTGATGAGTGCACTGCACATAAGGGGTGCTCTGTAAGTGACAGCTATTACAATTCTGATATTTGTTCTCGCTCCTCTCTTTCTACCCCAAACACAAGGCATTAACCCAATAAAATAATGTCCTGTGAGACTGGGACTTTGGGGGTGGGAGGGCTCTCAGACTCATTAGAAAATCTAGGGAAAGTTATGACCCTGTCTTTGGAAAAGCTTTTGCGTGCTCTCACTCTCTCTACTCCCCGCCTCTACCCAGCTATGCATATATTTTGTAGAATTTCACCTCCCGGGAGGATCAGAATACCTGGACCCCAGGCTAAGACCCTCTGCTTTGTGTTCGTGACTGTTGATGTATAAGTCACCTTGGGAAAATTGTTTGCATTTTAACGGAGCTTGTCCTTAAACACAAGACTGAACTGAAGGGTGGAATCGTAACATGACAGTGGGGCCGAGGAGTGGGGACGGAGACTGGGCAGGGCGCGAGGTCTCCTTGGGGGCAGGGTACTTTCTTGGAGGTGTTCGGATCCCTGGAACCCGTGGCCCCTTTCATTGCTCTGAAGCCAGTCCAGGTTTTGCCTTCAGAAAAAAAGTGTTCATGATGGGTCATGTGGATAGGAAAATTTACAAGAGGTTTCTGAAATGAACAGTTTTTGAACTGCAGTATCAGGAGTTAATTTAATACTGCTCTAATGGTGGCAAAAAAGTGCACGCAGCTTCCCAGTGTTACACCTGTCTTCCAGTCCGGCGGCTGTTAACTATAGGCAGCATTCTCTGACACTCAGTATGCTCCCGTATATGTTAAGATAATTTTTGGCCACAAGAGCAAATATTTGCAGGGTTATTAGCCAAATGAAAGAAAAACAAAATGTAACCTTCCAGGGCTAAGCCTGTTCTCTAGGAAGTGAGTCTGAGGAACAACAACCCTTCTGCAAGGAAATCTGAAGCTGTGTGGGTAGGCCCCCAAGGCTCGATCCTGTGGGGATTTCCCCATCTCTGTCTACATTGCTAATATTCAAGAAAAACAACCATGCATGTGGATCCCAATGAGATTCGACTAAAGCCCAGAATAAATAAGGATTTTCATATCATCCTTCTCTGACTCATGGCTTTCATGCTTTAAATTCTCTTGGCCCCATAAACACATTACATCTAATTATGGCTGAAGTTCAAAAGGCTGGGGGGTTGAGTGCATAGTGGATCCAAGACCTGCAGTCTAGCTCAGTTTCTCCTGTTGGGAAGGGAAGGCCCAAAAACGCAGGGGAGGTACTTAAGTTGTTTGCAGCCAGATTTAGGAAGGGGAGGAAAGAGAAAACAATCATCAGTCATCAGGTTGTTAAAACCCAGTTGAGGTTTTGGTTTTCCTTTAGTTTGTCCATTTATTATAACAGCTGGAAGGGTGAGCTTGGCTGACTTAATGCTATTTTGTAGCACTGACATATTTGGTGGGCAGTTCAGTCCCTGGAAGCTTAACAAAAGCAGAGAGATAAAAATCATAGCTAGAGACTTGGGAACTCTGACGTCAGAGACAATAGGGAAGAAAGAAGTTTGGTTTTAATGATCTTATCTATGTCATGGGTGTGATGCATCGTCATTTTAACAAACTGACACACCCAGCACCGAACAGGAGGGAGAGTTGATAATGCTTGTGGCTGCAAGTGTCTGGAGCTTTGAGGCCAGGACCAGCTTACCCAGTAATGTGGGAGGTGCACTGACTTTTTAGGGGTTCAGGGAAATCTTTTCATTTCTTCGCAAGTCAGAACTAAAGAAAAAAGCATATTTGAGTCAAATAAAATGTTTAACATATAATTTGAGTGTATCCATCTCTAAATCGACACTGTTGTAGAAAATAACTTTTGATTATTTTTTATGGACGAGGGGGCTGTGAAGGCAAAAGCTTATGGGCTTTGGAAAGCACAAAGGAGGTTCTGTCTGAAGCTATTGGCTTGCATTATCTTTCATCCATCCCATCTTCTTTACTGACTTTTGATCTTGGAAGCCGCCCTGGGGAGTGGGGCAGTTTCCCTTGCCATATATCTTTTTGATTCTATGTAGGAGATTTACATCCAAGAGGGATTGGTGCTTTGGGAATCTCAATTTCCCATTGAGATTCAAAGTTATTACAAATCTATTTGCATTACTTTCCCTTTTGAGGAAAGTACTAGATCATCTTATAATTGGGCAGAGAAGTTTCCTTCTTCCTGTTGCATATCTTTGCCACCTCACTCTCTGGCCTTTAGTTGGGAGGAGAAGACCCCGTTTCCAGAGAGGGGAGTAAGGGAATTCCAGTCTCCAGTGAACTTCCCAGCCAATTCCCGCAGGGCACTGGAGCAGCTGACTCGTAACTGTGACTGACCTCATCTGGTTGTGTGAAGGAGTGGTGACAAGGGAGCTGTCATGGTCAGGTTCATGTGTCAACTTGGCCAGGTGGTGGTACCTGTTTGTCTGGTTGGGCAAGTGCTGGCCTGTCTGTTGCGATGAGGACATTTCATAGAATTAAATCATGATCACGTCAGCTGCATCCACAGCTGATTCCATTTGTAATCAGCCAAGGGGAGTGTCTTCTGCAATGAGTGATGCTTAATCTAATCACTGGAAGCCTTTCAAGGAGAATTCGGAAGAGACAGGCTCTCTTCTTGCTTCGGCTGGCGAGCCTCTCCTGTGCAGTTCATCCAGACCCTCCTTCGGAATCATCAGCTTCACAGCCTGCCCTGCTGATTTTTGACTCTGCATTCCCATGATTACATGAGACACTTTTATAAATTTTATATTTGCAAGTGTTTCCTGTAGATTCTGTTTCTCTAGAGAACCCTAATTAATACAGGAGCTAAAGTAGAAATTCAATGATTTGGGCTCTAATCCTAAATCTAACACTTACCACCTGGGCAGCATTAGCCCCTTTGAATTCCATTTTCCTCTCTAAAATGGGAACAACAATAAATGTGTAGGCCACTTTCTGTAGTTGTTATGGAAACCAAATGAGATAACAAGTGTGGATGTGTTTTGTCAATGTGTAAATTTTTCTACAGCATGAGGATCTATGAGTCATTTCACATTTTGTGCCTCAGTTTCTTTGTGGGTAAAATGAGAACTGTGATACTGGCTTCCCACTTACATCCCAAGAGGGTTGTATGGCTAGAATTGGTTACATGACAAAGTACAGTGGAGACATTAAATTCTCTCCGCAATAGTAAATTACTGCTGAGCAGATGAACTCCACCTGCACATGATTATCCAGAACATGGACTATTGTGAGGTCTTCTCAGAAATGTTATCTTTGGAGCTAAAAAAATCTACTCGACAGCATAATACCTGTGTTTAGTCTATCAGAAGCAGGGTTTTTAACCTTCCCTGTTGGGGATGATAAGGTGGCCAAGAAATGGTTGAACTCCTTTGTTGATGCTACGCTGGTGTACAACTGCTTCAAAACACTAAAGCCCTGGCTGATAACCTTTACCCCCTGGGCCTACACTTGGGCCCTTATTCATTAAACAGCTACCTCCTTCACCAGATGGCATGAT